>UYYA01000351.1:0-67144 GCA_900624975.1 Angiostrongylus costaricensis
TATATATATTCATTTTATTTTATTTCGTTTTATATGGTCCGCCTTCACGTCTACTGTGCGGATCCCAGCACTTCTCACAGTCGATTCGTTTCCTCACATCCATGATCCGCGAAGATCCTCCAATACGTGTCGCTTCGGCTAGTTCGCCTACTGCTTGAGGATTTTTTATTTCACCTTCAATGTAGTAGAATGCTGGTCGAGCAATTGTCGCTGGAGTCTTGAGGTAGCCGTGCTGGAGCGTTCTCAATGGGGTTGTAGAGAGTGATTTTTTTAGTGCAGACCAGTTTTGTACCAATTTCCCGACCGCAGAGGGATGAGTGACTTGGTTGGCCCAGAGCGGAATCGAAGTAGTACCATGCTCGTGATGGCGAACATCACTACTACTGTGCCATCCTCCCTCTATATATACACATATGCATATGTATGTATGTATATATATATATATTCAAAGTCGAATTAGTTTCCTAGATATTCGCGTAAAGAATCCATTGAGGGAATTCTCCAAAAAAAAAACGATTTCTATCTCAAATTCCTCAACTACTTTCACCTCTTTCTTTAATAACCTATTAGAGAACGCATGTGAGGCTGACGATGTTTAGATGATTCTCTTAAGGCTGTAAAAGTCACATTTGCAGAACAACTTTTGGAATGGAATCGATGTCATCTACAACGACCTCATCAAAAAGCCGGCAATTCGGAAAAGCATTGTAACGAACAATAGGCGCAATGGAATGCACCTTCGCTCCGTTGGGATCACTCTTGAAGAGGTGTTTTTTGGCTTTCATGGATTTTTCAATAGGGCGAAATGAGCAATAACTCTAAAAACTCAGTACAAACACTTTTTGACTTCCGAATGTCCTCAAAGTGACTACGCACAGTGTTGAACATTTGCGTCAGTTTCGAAACTATACAACAAAGCAGTGCTAAATGCTTCTTAACTGATTCCTTAAGTACGTATTTTAGATGGCGCTAACGCGATCCGGGCATTCAGGGTTACGGTATAATCCTAAGATCTCAGCGTCGCTGCAAAGAGATATTGTGTCATGGCTGGATATGAGGGAACAACCAGAACTTGAGGCCAATAACATCTATGTTATTCCAAGCGAGAAATACAAGTATATTGAGGTAGAGGAGGCGTTTTGATTAGTGTTTTTTACTGAATACGAAATACGAATTGTAATATAGCAGGGCTTCATCTCCTAAATGGGTACAAGACACGGGTATGTTGAGAGTTGCGTAGTAAAAAATTCTGTGTTTTTTCTTGTTCTAATATAGAAACAGAAATTTTCCGGTGCACAAACAGTGTTTTTCTACTCATCTTCCTTGCTTCCAAATATTTTTTATTCCCCCAGAGAGGGTTATCGCGGGTTCAAAGCCTGCCTGGGGCGGTGCAAATACCTCAGCATCATTGTGCTTGCATTTTATATAATACCCTGCCATGGAAAAAAGTAATAGGTAGCAACAAATAAAAAGTTAAACATTCTATTTTCTATTAGTCGAAGTAAACCTGGAAATCCTTACAAATAGCGACCTTGAAATGGAAGTGTTGCTCCATTCAGGTTATCGAAAGCCATCTGAACCAGAGAAAATTTCTCATCGCTAAACCAACATCTGAATGTCCACTCGGTAAGTCTTCTAGCATCATACGGACCAGTGGTCCGCTGCTGCGTTGTTAATTTTTTAAAATTTTTCCCAACATCCTTGTCGTATAGTCATTTCTATTAAGTTCCTTTGGAGCGTTGCAATTTCGAGATGAAGCTGCGAGCTAGCGGATTCGGCTACGGTCTACCGGCGAGGATGGCCATTCAAGCAAGTCTTTTTCTTCTTGCTAAACTTCAACTAGTTTCTAATTACTTGGCATATTTTTTGGAATTCTAATCTAAAAGATTCATTCACAGAATTCAGAAATATAATTCTTCGAGGAATATGATAATTCCTAATATGCACATCGTAAAGTCATCTAGCCTCCAAACGGTTTACTGCCTCATCGTGGCTAAGAGGTGCTCCTGTGTGTCAGGCTGCGATGTACAGCGGTGAGATCCATCCCCCAACAGTGCTCCCAAGTTGAGGAGTCTGACGTTTCCATCAGGAAGCCCAGCTCAGAGTAAGCCGATACCAGGATACACTACCGTCCTGGTATCAAACAAGTCGCACAGTGACAAATTACCCTCTGATCCAGAAGGGCAGCGACTGCCTGTGGTGGTGATGACCAAGGGCAGACTTTGGCCAGGCTTGCCTCGGTACTCCAGAGAACCACAATGACTAAACCAGCAAAACTCGAGCAAGTGAAAATTATGCTGGACCCCGCATAACGAGTGAAGATAGACAATCCAATTATTCAAGTAAAAAGAGTCCTCTAAAGAAAGACGATTCTTATCCATATTCGATTTCGATTTCAGTGCCACTCATTACCTCTTGACACATTTATGTACTTTTCCTTTTTTCGTTCGCTTTTTCTTCTAATTGGAACCTTTGGAACCTTCTAGATAGTTAACATGGCGTCGAACATTTCGGATGAGGATGCCGTATTTTTCGATCCCGGAAGCGGCAAGTCCTTCAGTGCCAGAGGCGACTCTGTAAAGGTGGCCCCACTTTTTTCCCAGTTTGATCATTTACAGGCTTTTTAAATTTGAATCTAGATCAACCCTGTTTTGCAATCATTTAGCTCATTTGGGATATTTGTTAGAAGTATTTAATAGTCGAAAATAACCAAGATGCTGCAGTTGTGCCAGTATAGATCGAATTTCTGTTGTATTTTACATTCACTTAATGTATAACAAGAAGAAATCAATAAATCCAAAATTTGCTTACCACTCGTATCACCTGTACCATCGTCAATCACCAGGTAAGTGTTCTACGGGTTTTGACTAATGATTGTAACGCTTTCAGTTGCTATTCCGTGCTCCTTGGTGTTGATTTATCATAATAAAGAAGGTTTTTAGTTTCCTTTGGTGTTCTCCTCTAACATGGTAACCATGCACTACGCTCGGTCCTATGGATCTCCTAAACTCATCATATTAGTGCTCTTCCTTGATGGTAAGTTGATATCTTGATGAAATCATTAACTGATATTCTGTTTGAGCTTTTATTGATAGGTTCTTCATGGAAACGTAAATACGGTCCAAAAGACAAAGTCCAGTGAGGAATCTGTGAAGGGAGTTTTCTTTCTGGAGCCTAATTCTGATGTTATACTTGTTTTCGCGGATCTTCATTTAAGAACATATCTGGATTTTCGCCACAGAACGGCGTGTGGCGCAGTGGTCAGAGACGCCCTGTAATGCACACATGGGATCGATCCCGCGCCCGTGGCTCACCGTTCCTCCCATCCCTCCGGGGTTAACAAATTGGTACCAAACTTCTCTGGGAGGATAGCAGCACTGGCTCGATATATCATTAGGCCACCGCTTGTCATTTTAAAGGGCAATGCATTCATTCATCTCTTGTTGGGACGGCTCGTTAATATAGGAATACCAAGTAGTTAGGACAATTCGGTCGGAATTAGCTGCTCGCCTTTGTGTACGCCACGCGGGACTTTTTGTGATTAGCAGTCGCAATACCGGGCACCTCAAACTTGGGTAATTAAACCGTTTATCATAATTATGCAACAATCATAACAATGCAACTCTACAATTAATGCAACAATGATACGGGTTATGAGTAGGCGCAGCCTGATCACTGGTGTTCAGGCTTCTTATGAGTGAAGAGATTGGCATATGACTTTAAGTACATGAGATGGATGTGAGGCACGAATGCGGTGACTTGGGCAGCATTGCTGTGACATGAGCTAGCTAACCGTGGAGTCGTTCATATACCTTTTCGCTGGGCGGAGTCAGATTACAGTAGGCGGAGTCGGGCTACAGTAGACAGTCGGCTACAGTCGGCTAAAGACGGGTGCTGGAAACATTCCTCAAGCATTGCGATCTGATAGGGCGATATTCAAAGCCTAGGACCGTAAGTGCAGATATTTTACGAGATAGGCGCCAGCGAAATGTTAGACATACGGCTATCAGATCGTCATGGAGAGAAGGTCATGAGAGTAGTATTTGAAATGTTTGGAAACGTTATCAGATCGTCATGGAGAGAAAGTCATGGGAGAAGCATTTGAAATGTTTGGAAAGGTTTGAATTGTTTTACATAGAGAACATTCCAATATTCGTGAAGAATGTTCTCTATATCTCTAACGATGTTTGGTGAAGTTGAATGTATGGCGCGTCTCTAAGGGATTTATCAACGCCGACAGCTTTTTCTTTTTTATCCTTTTATACGGATTTTCGTCTAACACAGTACGTGTATATTTATAGTATATAAAGTGATCTTTCGTCTCGTTTTTCTTCACTTTGGTTCTTTCTCACCATACTATATCGTGCCAGTTTCAGCTCAAGAGTATTTGGATCGCTTCGTTCATCTCTATCACTCTGTTGTCGAGGACAATCAGTACGGGATAAGTTCGGTCCACTACAGTAATTTATCCTACTCCGATGGCACAATCACCAACCGAAGGAACCACGACAAGTTGTGGTTTCAAAAGGTCTATCCGATTCGTCATTTATTCGTAGTTCAATCAAATCTAAGCGTCGTTATTTTTTTTTACTTTACCTTTTTTATATCGTTGTGTATTGTATAATAGTGATTATTTTTTGTTATCTAGTTAAACTCTGTAGTTTTTATAATCTGTCATAAGCTTTCACCAGTTCCAATATTAACGAAAGCTCATGATTTTCCAAGGAATCCTTTTTCCTTGTTTTCTAAAGTTGGCTTAGTACACATACAAGGCACTGGTTCGACCCTGCTCTGCACCAACCAAGCCTTCCATTGCTCCAGGTTCGAGACATAGTTACCATACATCTCAGGGATCAATTCGCTCTCTCCCTTCAATCCAGAAAAGCTGGCGAGTTCCTGCTACGATAGCAAAAGTATAGCAGGATTCCAGCAAGATCTGCTCAACTAAAATTTAGTGGCTTTCATAAAGAAGACAGAAATTCTTCAAGCAACAAGTGTAACAACTGGCAGAAAACCAAAGGCCTTCATGAGTAATGGATTGGGGGGAACGAGTCGAATAGAAAGAGGAGAATTGCTAGGATTCTCGCAGTGCGTGATATTGGATCGTGTAAAATAAATTTTAAGCAAGAGAAATTACGAGTCACTTATATACTCTTCCCTTCACCAATTATCTTCTCGATTTTGAGAATTCTGTTTTTTATTTCTTCCTGTATAAAATGCACACTTCCGATAAGTAAATAAATAAAAAGGATAAACCTCTTAGCGTTGATCTGTCCCTGAGGGATGCGCCATGCATTTAACTTAATTAAATATCGTTGGAAGTGATTAAATGTATATCTGGCCTTTAAAATAACTCGCGATGGCCTACCGATGTGTCGAGCCATTGTTGCTATCCTCCCAGACAAGGCTGGTACCAATTTGCCGACCCCGGAGAGATATAGGGCTTGGTGAGCCTGTCCCGGGAATCGACCCCATGCGTATCGGTGGGCGCCCCCGACCATTGCGCAACACGCACTCTTCTGATAAGTAGTGTGAGTTAAAGCTATCGGACAATGAAACAAAAAAATAACAAAGTAACCAAACTGGGGAGAGATTGAGGAAGCATGGAGGCCGTGATTCCCAATCGAAATAGGTGAAACAGACAATTTTTAGGTGAATTTCACTCGGAATGCTGAAGCTGTCATCTGGATCCACTCTCCTCAGCACGAAGTCCTTCCGAATACTCCCATTTCAGAGGTAACAGCTTACTCCTGTCATAATTTCTAGCGCTGTTGCACCACTTACACTGCAAAACATGCTTATCGATCACGTCCGACACCACTCAGCAATCATAAGCTTTTCACTTATTCATTCTTTCGCTTGCAGATTAGCTATCACCTGGACAACTGTTCTGTGTCAAACAATCACGGTCCAGTGATCGAGACTCATCGCGACCTTTTTGCTTCGGCGAACGTCTTCCACTGGAACATTTGGTGAGTTATTTTGAATCCCAACTTTCGAATCTATTTTCCCAACTTTTCGATTCGCAACTGATTTTTAATGGAGGGTCCCACGTGGTACACATGTCAACTTTCTTTTAATGAAAGCAAGAGACGTTACAGCTAGTAGATCTTTGTCAATATGCCACAACCCAGAATACCCTATCAATGTAGAAATCTGGATTTTTGATAACACCACCTGTATCACCTGCAGCCCCGTTGATCGTCGAGTGAAGGCGTCAATAAATCTTCCACTTTTCGCTCTCGCGTGCAAAAATAGCCTAGTGGGTTCTGCTCGCTCTAGAGACTCGTTGAGCATTATATCTTTCCTCTAGGCTTTTCGTGAAAAATTCTGACCATCGGGTCGGTGGTCTTCCTGCAGAACATTTGACATTCTGAGGAATCCGGTCACTAATGGATCGTGTCCATCAGTTGTCGTTCATGAGCATTGTGTGTCCGGTCCAGCTTTTCTTTGGCAGTTTAGTGCACAGAACATCTAATCTGGTAATATAAATACGAAATAATATGAACTAAACAGTATGATTAATATAGACCCTGATTTCTGACAAGGACGTCGAGGAGCCCTCAATCTGCTTCCTTATTTGCGAAGGTTTTCTTGTGAATGAAACGTATTCGGTGGTTTAAGAAATAGTGATCCATTAATGGAAAGTTCAATGGGGTGGGGTAAAAAGGAGGCAGTTTGAACTCCAGCTCCTTCGGTTTCAATGAACCATCATTTCTGAAGCGGGAGGATGCTCACTGTAATGTCGCCGTAGCAGAACCGTCTTTTCCTGATCGATCAGTACCGCTCGAAGACATTGCACTTGGTGTTCTTTCGTGGGTTTGCTTGCAGTACTTCTCCGATGTAATCGCCTCGCTAGCAGTCAAGAGAATTCTCGATGAGTTTGGATTTGGTGATTTTTCGATTAATAACAGTCGTGATAATATGCGCATTAGCTTTCATTAAACCACAAATTATCAGCACTAGATTATTAAACTAACAACGGGCGCGTGTAGCCCAGTGGTCGGAGGCGCCCTGCAATACACACGGCATCGATCTCTACCGTCTAATGCACGCCAAGGTTTTCCAAGCCTTCCATCCCTCCGAGGCCGACAAGTTGGCACTAGACTTGTCTGGAAGGATAACTGCACTGGATCGATATATCAGTGGGCCAGTTCGAGTTATTGTAAACGCCAGTTATGCATTCAGTCACCTTCAACGATGCTTAATAGGGAATGCACGGCGCATCCCTCAGCAATTGATCAACGCGGAGAGCTTTATATGAAATGCACCACAGATTTCATCACAACGATCGCTTTATCATTCGTTCAGTTGAAGCAGCTTACATTTGTGGAGTGTTTTCCCTCTTTTTACACTTTAATTCGGCTGACTGGCTTCAAAACTGTGGTTCTATTTGCTTGGTCTGTGGACTTCAGATATTTTTGAAAAACCTGAATATTTCTGGGAGTCTACTAGATTCGAAAGGAATCATCCAAAACTTTAAAGAGTGAGCATTACATATTGAATAATCCAATAGGTATGTAGCAGTTCGGTCATCAAGATAAATGCAAAGCTCCTTGAAGACTTTTCAAAGCTCACTATCGGAAAAACGACAACATTATGCCAGTTTACTGAATCTCACAGTTGAAGATATGAAATGTTATTGTTCCCCTAGGTTTTTGACCCTGCGAGTTTCAAAATGCTCGTTAAAGTCTCACTAAGTTTGCAATATTGAAGCTTGAGCATGGAAGAGTTTAGGTCAAATACGTTTGTGAACAATTCGAACAGCGGTGTGGCGGTTCGACTCCCGGACACGTACGACCTGCTAGCCAAGCCCGAGCATAGTTTTTGGGTAGGTGCAAACCCAACTACAACAATATAGATGCTCTCAATCAATTCTGAGCGACAGCACGAGTACTAGAATAAAGGAAGTAAAGTTTTAACTGCATTATTATGAATAACTACCTTACAGTAGCTTGTGCACCGATAGAAATCTTGGTCTTTAAACATTGAGAAGTGATATTAGAAAGGCGATCCTTCATGCAAATAGCTGTGTAAGTTTTTTATGAGGGATTTCTCTCACCGGAGGCGAGCTATTTTGCGAGGGGATTCGGTCGTCACTAATGGAGATGGAGCTAAGAGAACCTAAGTGTCGTCTTTCGTCTTGGCTTCTCCTCGTTTCAGAAGTGTTTAATGGTGGAACTCCTCCAGAACTGGAAAGCTGTTTCAGATGACGGAGAATCGTTTTGAGAACAATGACGACTTCTACGTGCTACTCGATGGATACTACACATTTGCGAACATCTCTTCGAACAACTTCACTGATAATTTTTCCAAACGAGGCCTGATTGAGGTGAAAGGTATGGAGAAGAAGCTGGTCGTCGAACGCAATCGATTCCTCACCAATCAGGTGTGCAATTCACTTATTTGCTTGAGAACCGCAATCTTTTAAGTATTTTTCTGTCTACTATAATGCTGAGATCTTTGCAAAACTCAGGACCGCAGGTGTCTGCGGTGGAGAACGAGCGCGCTATTGTTCTTTCCGGGGAATAACGCGTTCACCACCACATCATGAGGGTCCTTCGTTTCGCCTGCTAGTTCTATCGATCTTTTGCCATCAGCAATCACCCGTCAGCGGGATTGCTCTGGGGAGCCCAAATCGGCATTGAACCCGGTTAAGCTGAGGTTATTGTGACGTGAACGCGTTACTCCCCGGAAAGAGCAATAGCGCGTTCGTTCTCCACCGCAGACATCTGCGGTCCGGAGTTTTGCAAATAGCTCAGCATTATAGTAGTCATATTTCGCAACATACCCTGTCGTTAAAAAGAATAGGCAGTAAATAAAAAGTTTAAGATTTTTCTGTCTGTTTTGACGCTTATGAGGACAATTAGCTATGATTTGATCGTAAGTTGGAGCTCAGGTCATTCCTTTTTTCGTAGTCGAAAATCCCACTTATATGAAAAAAAAGCAGTGTTCCCAAGGTCGACTTTCTATTAAACTCGACATTAGATTATAAGTATCTCTTAAAGAAAAGCAGTGTATTTGATTCTTTTAAATATATGTACCTAACCACAATGAAGCCGAGGTATTTGCAAAACTCCGGCCCGCAGGTGTCTGCGATGGGGATCGAAACTTTTATTACCCTTTCCAGGAAATGCACCCACCAACACTCCATATGAATCCTTCGTTTCGCCTTTCTATTACCCAGTTTTCTGTCTACCAATCCCGTTTACGGGTAAGTGCTGATGGCACCGGTAGATAGAAAACTAGCTGAGAGAAAGGCGAGGCGAAGGATTCGGATGGTGTGGTGGTGAGCACATTAGCCCCCCGAAAGGCTAATAGCGTGTTCGGTCCCCACCGCAGATACCTGCGGTCCGGAGTTTTGCAAATATCTCAGCACCATTGCGGTTGTATTTCACATAATACCCGCTTGTGAAAAATTGTAGGAGACAGTGAATAAAAAGTTGACATTATATGTATATATGTACATATTTTGAAGACAAATGTGCCTTTCTATCTTCTTCGCTGACACGTGTAGGGCTTTTAACACTTCTATCAGTATATAATGCTGAGATATTTGCAAAACTCCGGACCGCAGGTGTATGCGGTGGGGAACGAACGCGCGCTATTGTCCTTACGGGGAAGTAGCGCACTTCACCACCACACCATCCGGGTCCTTCGTTTTGCCTGTCTCTCAGCTAGTTCTATCAGTATTCTCCAGTGGTGCTTTTGAGTGAATTTTTCCACCAATGAGATGTATTTTACAAATGTAGAAAACTATGAGACTATAAAAAAGCCTATCGAATCGGTTCCAGGCACAATGGCTGCTAAGGATGGCGATTACCTCACAATCTGTTCGAAATATCCTCGTTAGCGCTTATATTCAATACAACTACTTCCTACACAATCATTTCGTAAAGGTCGGTTGATTCCTTCCTGAATGAAACATTTTCAACTGCTTTGACCCCAAGTGGCAATTGTATCGAACCAGACGCCTATGAAAACTGATTTTGACTTTCGTCAAAGAATCCTCGAGTCTAGTAGATGCTGGTAGCAATGCGGTGGCGACCGCGTTAAGGCCAACTACGTCATTAGTATTGAGTTTATTTTCAGAATCATTTCCTGACACGATGTCGCTATTAACGCATGCCTTAAATTGTATTAATTGTCGCTTCAGTTGAACAGTACGCACCGATTTCATCGAAATTTCGAACTAATCGTTTACTTTGAATCGTTGCGTTTCTAAAATGATAACGTGTAAGCATTAGCTCCAGATCTCATCCCACGAGGTCTTTGTTGCGTTTTCTTAGTGTTTTCCGATTGTGGATATGACTTATGATGCTTATCATGTTTGCAATGTTAAATCACAGTAGTCTTGCCAACGGTTTACCGCCTCATGGTGGATGGAAGGTGTTCTTGGGTGTCGAGCTGTACAGCAGGGAGGTTCATCCCCCGGCAGGGTCTGCTAAGCTGAGAAGGAGTCTGGCGTTTCCATCAGGAAGCCCAGCTGATAGTAAGCCTATACCAGGATCCAACACCGTTCTGGTATCAAATTAGTCGCATGATGACAACTATCCGTCTGATCCACAAAGGCTGCGACTGCTTGTGGTGGTGACAACCTAGGGCAGACCCTGCTCTCGTGATGCCAGGGAACCACAGTGGCTAAACCAACAAAACTCCGAAAAAATTGAGATTATGCTGGGGTGCGCACAACCAGTAAGGAGTGGCATCCAAGCATCTCAGTATTCGGTAAGTAACCAAATCACGTGATTTTCCAACGCCACTTTTGAATGAGTGACGAGGACGCGTGGATTAAATCCTACCCAGCTACTACGGTCTAACCAAGCACGTGAGATTTTTCAGTGCTACTTCATGCATACTTAGTTTTTAAGTTGTGTAAACCACTTTGTCATTAATAATTCATACAAAGTCTAGATTTGGCATTCATCCTACCCTTTTGACTGGTTGACTCTTGCAGTTTTTTCCTGCCACTCAGTGAACCATTTCGCTCTTAAGTCGTGAGAAAGGGCGATTTCTAGGTGAACGAGGACTATGTGGATTCATGGCCCCGATCTTACGCGGTGGGCGTGTTTGGCTCGCAGAAGGCCGATGTTCACTTCAACCAGCTACGAAATCCTCTCCTCGACTTCGAGCTCGTATCCGGATGCAAGGCAATTTTTCTTGTTTCCTTTCTATCTATACGAAGCTCCTATACATAAAAGAGTTCGACTGGAAATAAACCGAGTCAAGCAATACAGCTATTGTGCACCTAGCAGTAAAGTCTACTTCAACATATTTCGAAGCTCTCGCCTCTTCACTATGATATCAGAAGCAGAGTAGGCTGTTGTCAAAGCGAAACAATTGGCACACCTCTACGTATTTTTTCCATTTTCCTTTTTTCATGGAAAATAATGGTGCAAGCGAATTACCATGATAAGCAGGAGATTTCAGTACATTTCGATCGAGGATCGCATGAACGTTTCGTACAATTGGTGGGGCACCGGCAACGATGCTGAGGTGGCTCAGCGCGTTTTCGACTTCGATGACTGGAACACCTTCACTTTGGCGGAATTTAGTCCGTTCTACGTCACTAACGAGCTGTTCATCAATTTCTGGTGGAAGCCAAGGAAGGTGAGCACTCTGCTGGGAGCTTCTTCATTCAGTGAACGACATAAATTCTTTTATGTATCAAACGTTTTTAAAAATACTGGGTAATGCTGCTTACGAACAAAAAAAATGCTTGTTATGACGGACAGCGTCAATTAGTCTTTGAAAGACGGCTGAAGAGAGTTTATTCTGAAGCTTTCGTCTTAAGTGAATCACTCCTTAGCAGCAGAATCGATAAATGCGAAGGTTCTTCTTTCAGATTTTTTTGCTTTCATGTTGGCCATTGGCCTGTTTCTTTCGAATTGTTCACAAGTCAGTTATGTATTCCCTTCTGTTCAACGGCCAACGAGATCCTGGGAATATATTTATAAAAATTTACGACTTGAAACTATTCTTTCGGTAAAAGTGAGGACTCTAAGTGCCACGACCGCGCTTACTGTGATAAATTCACTTACAAGAATAAATTAAAATTGATTTGGAAAGAAATCGATGGAGGAGTGCACTCTTTTAAGCACACAGAAGAGCTTATTCTCAAATACTTCTATTTTAAACATCTAAGTAGCAAAAAGCTAAATAAAAGAATGAAGCTCTTGGCGTTGATCAATACCTGAGAGATGCACCATGCATTCGACTTCATTAAGTATCGTTCGAGGTGATTGAATATATATCTGATCTTCGCAAAGACTCGCGGTGACCTACCGATGTATCTAGCCAGTGCTGCTGTCCTCCAGACAAGTCTGGTATCAATTTGTTCATCCCGGAGGGATGGAAGGCTTAGTGAGCCACGGGCGCGGGGGTCGATTCTATGTGTGTTGCAGGACTCCTCCGAACACTGCGCCGCACGCGCCCCTATTAATGATGATAATATATGGTAACAACGAATGTTTACTATAAAATGCTACTGTAGAGCGCACAGCAATAAAGGCTGTGATTTTCACATGGAAATAGTAACACCTGGGAGAATGGTCATTATGTTTGTGTGGACTATGCTTTTCTTCCAGGGCCAGTTGGCGAATGCCACATACAGCGAACCGTCGGTTCTCGATCTGAAGGGGCGAATGTTCGAATCGAAGAATCTTACGTTGATTCGGGAGAGATGGCATCAATTCCCGCATTATTACAAGGTAAGCATGTATTCTGAGCCTACATAGAAAATTTGGACGCTTATTGTTGTTGTTTTTCGGTTTTCTTTTGCTCTTGTATTTAAGGAAGGAATGGGTGGTAACTACCTGCGTTTGAGTATTTTTGCTCACCGATTGTTTAAGCTTGCTATAACTGCTGAAAGTTTTGAGCCATGCATTTTCAACCTTCCAGAAGACTGAAGTCCACCAAAGCGCATCTGTAATGTGTTAATGGCATTACATAAGAAAAGTCCGTGATTCAGTCGATAGTTGGTGAAATTTGCAAACTTTGCTTCACTTCAGCCTTTTCGTCCTTATCGTATTACCCGAGACCTAACAATAATGCCCGGAGCGACGTTGTGGATCGAGAAGGGAGTCGAGGTGCATGTCTGGCCGAATGTCCGCATTCTGGTTCTTGGAGATCTAATTGCCGATGGCACTTATTGGGAACCGATCAGGTAAGAAAGCAAGAACACTGAATGCCCTGAAATGAAGTGATTTCGTAGAAATTCGACATTAAGAATTACATAAGTAGGAGCAGAGCAGAGTTTATGGCGATGCTCGAGCCGAATCTCCTCGCAACCTTGGAGATAGCCGAGTTAAGACGTTACCGCGTCAATTGGAGGAAATCGCATGAGATAGGCTTTCACCAGCACCTTGATTCTTGATGGGCACCATTACGGTAAAAAATGAAAAGAACAGCAACTTAGCTAGCTAGTACTAATGGTGAAACACTGTGCCAAAATTTGTCTTCTGGCTGATATACCCGGTTTTTGATGATTTTGTGGTGAAAATTGACTATCAACAGCACTATCTGTTGTAAAAGTTCCATAGGTCCCTTTACATTTCCTAAAAATCGTGACGTAATAGTAAATTCTTAAGAAATGCACTAATTCTCAAATCTGATTGAAGCGAAGTTGCTTAGAAAAGATCCAGGGGGTAAATCGTTCTCAGTAAAACCTAACAACAAAATTTCTCATCTTGAAACAATTTCACTTCATTGCAAGTCGAATTCCATCGATTCCCAGTTCTTATTTCCACTGTTATTCACTATTTACGCCGTTGTACTTCATCATAGGTTCAAACCAATCAATACAACGGAATTCGATGAAATAAGGGGAAAAATCGGTACGAGATACAGGCGGAGCGTGAGTTATCCCCGACGCTACAGGCGAAGTGACGTTGGTCTACGCGTCAGCAGTTGGCTAAGAAGCGGAAGATCGAACCGGTTCGTGGTTAACCTTACTGAACACAATACTCCTATTAATATAACGCTGTTGATTACCTTTATAACAATTTTAATGGTTTACATACTCGCAAAACTGCGACCCCGGGCCTGCTCGAACCATGGTGGTTACCCTTTCCAAGGGCTCATGTGTTACATGCTGCACTACTGAGACCCTTGCTTTGGATTTGTCTCAGCTAATTTTCTGCCTGACGCTGCCATCAGCAATCACCTGTCACCTGTCAGCGATGACTTATTTCACGCCATGATTTATAGCAAACTGTTATAGCTAAATAATTAGGCATACTATACTAGTTACACTAGAAGTATCTATAACGAGTCGAATTAATCGAAGTTGTAGCGTAACGGGATTGACATTATGAAGTCCCAGAGCTGCAGTAAACTATGCTTCTTCTTGCAGGATTTAAATCCGTGTCTCTGACTTCATGTAGTGTGTTGAAATGATTATGAATTTCAAAGCTTTCTGCTTCAAATGAATGAATTTGTGTTTTAGCAAACGGGAACTGGTTTCTCAACATGCTTTTAATGGTAAATGTTCAAATGGTATTAGTTTAGCGCTAAATCTGACGAAGTGTACTCAAAGTTCCCGTTGCTCTTTCGCGACGATCCTTACTATCAACGTTTTACGGTCTCGCTTACCAATGACAGCTCAATGCCAGGTCAAGCCGGGTTCTTGCAGGTAGGAACAACTTTTATCCCATTCGGTCTCGAAGTGGGTTTACAAACATAAAGGGAAGGCAGCTCTGCAAACTATAGAGTTTTGTTCCATAGCATTTCTTCCTTTATTTTTTTGTAATATGTACCCAAATTATTCAATTGCGTATTCTTCCCAGAACGTGATTGGTATCCTACTCTTGATGAAATCAACTGGAAATCTGCATGGTTTAGCAAAGGCCTGAAGTCAGTGCAGAAAAACGCTAAAATATTTAGATCGTAAATTGCCAGATTTTCTTTTGATAGGTCTCAAGATCAAATAACAACAGAAGTTGGTGTTTTGTTGGTCTAACGAACAGCTTCACTGGGCTGACCATGTCAGAGCATTCTGGCATCGTAGCTGCAGTGGAGGCTGCCTTTTGAGAATAAATAGGAGGTTACTCTATAGAAAGTAAGCTTTACTAAGCTAGGAATCGTGAGGGGAAGTAACTTCAAGTAAACTCATTGTATACATAGGTACGAAATAGCCTTTTTCAGCAAGTGTACATTCCCTAGATGGTCTCCATTTGACTGATATTTTGCTTTTCTTTCCTGTTATGTCATGCTGTTGCCGACCCTTCTAGCTCTAGGGGAGTTTGCCGCTTTATGACTAGTTCTGTTGCTTATGGCTGGTAGTGTCAAAACCTTCACGCTAGGTAACCATACCGGGGCACGAGATTTTGACACTTAGAGCAATTTCTTATCACCATACGGAGAGGTAAACCATAAAGAACTTAGCTGAGTTTCCCTTTACTTATGTTCCTTTGGCTCCCAGCTTTTTAACCTTACTATGTGGTAAATATCCTACTGTTCATTACAGTTAGAACTCAGGACCCTCGCCATGGCAAGGTTATAGTAAAACATAGAAGAGGAGAATGGGATGATAAGAGAATAATAGTTAACTTTGATATCCATCATTTTAGATCTACAACGCAACGACTGGGGAGACAATCGCGTCTTGCGACAGGCAGTTCACCATTAGGAATGCCCAGGTAAGCTGAAATGTTCTCTCTTTCATTTGAAACGTTTTCAAGCGGTGGAATTTCATTGATACGACCAATTCTGTTCCAAAGAAATTGATCTTAGGTTGTTTGCCGTGAGTTGGGATTGGAGACGATGAACGCTTACCATTGGCTCACTCCACGGTGGGATTTTAACCCACAAATTCATCTTGTGAAGACCTACATGGAACCGCGCGAATGCAGAGGAAACGAACCAAGCCTTGATCGGTAAGGATTAATATTTCCCTATTTTGCAAGAAGGAACAGATTTCTAGGAAGCAAACTTTCATTGGAGTTCAGTGGGATTCGAGGTCTCTTAGGGTGCTTCACTTTTTTTTGGGGATGAAATTTGGAAAACAATTCGGTATCTTCAATGATGCTGAGATATTTGCAAAACTCCGGACCACAGCTGTTTGTGGTGGGCAACGAACGCGCTATTGTCCTTTCCGGGGAGTAATGCGTTTACGACCACACCACACGGGTCCTTCGTTTCGCCTGTCTCAGCCAGTTCTATCGATCTTTTGCCATCAGCAGTTACCCATTAGCGGAATTGATATGGTGAGCCCAAATCGGCAGCGAACCCAGTTAAGGTGAGGCTTTAGTTATGATCACATTCTTAACCGTACTCGAATAGAACTAGCTGAGAGACAGGCGAAACGCATGGTGTGGTAGTGAACGCATGGCTCCCCGGAAAGGACAATAGCGCGTTCGTTGCCCACCGCAAACACCTGCGGTCCGGAGTTTTGCAAATGTCTCAGCATCATTGAAGTCATATTTCCCAATATACCCTGTCATTAAAAAGATTGGACAGTAAATAAAGCAGTTAAGTTCGGTATCTCTTTGTTGACATTAGGAAACGAATTTGTTCCATAAAATATTCTTGGGTACGTGTGAAAAATTTAGCAATAACTTGAAGTAGGCATGAAGAACTACAGAATTGAAAAAGCTGTATTTTCTAGAATAGCTGACGTGCCTTTCATATAATATAACTATCAAGGGGTATTAAATGAAATCGTACCTGTTCAAAGCCGGCATTCTAAAATTGACCGAAGAATTCAGATGTGAGCTTCGTCTTACCGGCAACGATTCTCAATGGCAATGTATGGACAACGAACATTTCAATTACATCTATTGTGGAACGAATACCTCATTGGATCTGTGAGCTATCACATATTGTAATTAGAACGCTTCGGTTCGAAAACTCTACTGCGAAGTGGTTCACTTCGATTTTTGAGGAAAGAGGGTCACTAAAGAGCCCTTTGCATAAAATCAGTCGGAAACCAAAAAGTTAACAGGAGCTTAAGTGATTTAATGTGCTGCTTAAACGTTAATTGTTGCTGGTTTTACTGATTGTATCGATATAATTTAACCTGTTAAGGATTTATATCGGAAATTGGGGTGGCTTAAGCTTCGGCCGTGCTTCTTTAGACCATGGCGAGATACCACTGAAAGGTCAGGATTCCGACAAATTGAAATTAAAGGAATGTCATATGGATGTCGTTGCTTCCAGAGGCCTCAATCCTTCGTCATGTGGAAATCGTCGGAGGTGGGCTAGGACACAACGACACACTGCAGTCGGCTGGTTTGCAGCTGTTTGGCCGTTCGCCCCTCGTCGACCACGTCAATGTGACCAACAGCAGCATGCATGCCGTTCAGGTTAGTCTATCTCTTTGTCCATGTTCTTGCATAAGTCCGTTAGTGGCATGGTTGGTGAAATTAACGCCAATCGCGTGTCTTTTTACGGAGAAAAAATCGATGTACTATTTTCAATGATACTGTGCTATCCTACACTTTGTTCGTTTATTCAAGAACACCTCTAAATCCTTGAGTGGTTTTCCAGTGTTCAGTTCTGCAATGTTGCTGCACTTAGAATAGTTTATATCTCCTAGGAGAGGGGTGAAAGAAATCTTAAACTAAAACGGATTTGTTAACATGGAGTTGCTTTGACTAGTAGTTGTCAAGGCCTGCCGTGTAGTGCTCAGCTTAGTCATGTGGAGTCAGTAGTTGATGTGTTTAGGTGGTATCACCTCGAGGAGAGGTTATCCTGAACATGGTGAATGTCACGAACAACGCTGGTGTCGGCATCACCATCACCACCGCCAGCATCCAGTCCGCCACTACCAACGCAGGTTAGCCGGCGAATGTTGAAGCATCTATCCATTTTTGTCGTCACTTCCAGAATTTCGTGCTGTGTTTCTTTCTGTTAAGAGCGCTTTTTACTTAATTGGGTACTTGGATGGCCCGACTTCACAGGTTGTGCGGACCCCGGCATATTCACTGTTTTCCGGAGTTTCACTGGTTCAGCCGTTGTGCTTACCAGGGGTCCTGAGGTCAGCCTGGCCAAAGTCTGCCCCGGATCGTCACCACCACAGGCAGTTGCCGCCCTCGTGGATCCGAGGGAGATTTGCCACTATGCGGCTAGTTTGTTATCAGGATGGTGGTGGATCCTGCTATTGGTTTACTCCTAGCTAAGCTTCCTGATGGAAGCGCGGGACTCCTTCACAGCTTGGGAGACCCTGCTGTGGAGATGAATCCTCCGCTGCACATCGCAGCCCGACACCTAGGAACATCTCCCAGCCACAACGAGGCGCTGGGAGAGTTGAGAACGCTTTTTTAAAAGAATAAAATCGAAATGGAATCGTTGAATAAATCTCGATTTGAATTACTGACGCGTGAAATTCTATCAGCAGTGTAGCATTGATCATTTCAAAACCATAGCTCTGGACTAAAAGTGGTCACGAAATATCGGAATCGGATCGGAAATATTTGTATTCCGTTCTTGTTGCTTAACCCTTCTTTATTTACTCACACTTGCAATCTCCTTAGTATTTTTCAGATGTTCCAACGCATCCGTTGACTCTGCCGTACTACACGCAGTCAATGGTGGACATATGCGCTGCAGGCAAAATGCTCCAACTCACCAATCGTCTTATGGTAGTCCTTTTTCTATTCCTTTTTCTTTTTATAAATACACTTTCATATCTAGGTTTACTATAAGTACGACTCTTTGCCTGTGGACTGTGTGAAGATTTTTTCGTCTCCAGGTCGGAAGGTGGCTTTTCGGTTCCTCCAGGTACTTTTTCAGTTGCTTCAGTTCTTTCCACCTCTTGGCGGATTTTCTCCAGTTTAGGTGAATCTTTATTCATCACCGGCGGATATTGGTAGGTCGGATGTGCTGAGGGTATACGCGTCTATCTCTTTCATGCCGATTTCTCTTCTAGCCGAATACAGGCTGGTGTTTTCACACTACTTGCGCTAAGTTGCTAAGAGCTTTATCGCTAACTGTTATCACCGAGATAACTCAAGGGGACCCTGAAGGTACACAATATTAAGAAGGCAGTGAAGTTTTGATGAACAGTATTTCTTCGTGTGTTTAAATTGTTGAGCTTACACGAAGTTTATAAATATGTTAATTTCGGCGAACGTTTCGACGTCTTCCTCTTCATCAAAGCCGATGATCCGTGTCGGTGGTCCACAGCTGTTCGTTACCTCGAGGTGGCGGTTGTCTTACCGAGGCGGGATCTTCTTCAGTGAACACCGCACGAATGAGGCATGCACACCTGGCAGTTTCCTTTTATACAGGGCTATTATTGTTGAGATAAGACTATTCGTTGACAACAGTTTGTTTTCCAACGGATAATCCACCTTGCAGCAGTCGTTATAATATCAGCTGGCACAAAGCGAATAACGAAACAATTGTAAAACCGACCGTTATTTAACCTCGGTTATGAAATAATCAACATGTTTTTCAGTTGTTGAGCTTACACGAGGATGATAAATATGTTTATTTCGGCTAACATTTCAGCGTATTCACTATTTCTGTCTTTCTAAAGTAGTTCTTCACTAAAGTTTTCCGTTCCTCGTAAGGGATTCTTTTTTTGAGCATAATGGTGGTCAGTTTCGAGTAATGTTAAATAGAAAATTTTCATATGTTCTTTAGAATGAAGAAATATCGCATTAGGGTATGGATACAGCTGCAAGAGTTGCTGTCACTGAACTTCATGTGACGAAATTCATGGAGCTGTACAAATCTTCTGACTGGTCCTCTTTATCCACTTCGAACATAATTTTGAATTTCACATTAGAATGGATCGCGAGTCGACTCCATTTTCACATGCTGTTAGTGCTGACGTCCTTGCCATTCATTTTCGTGGCACTGCCGCTGATGGAGGATATGGTTTCATTGCCGAAATCTCAGCTATACCAAGTACACCTGACTCCGGTGAGTCTTTCTGTCTTGCTAACTCTCATGCTTCTGATAGTTCTAAGGTGCCGCTTATTTGGAGAAGTAGAGGACACATAGTGTTGTTTGTTTAGGTAGTGTTGAGCAAGTGGTAGTGCGAGGATCAAGAGTTGACCGAAATGACAGAGGAGCAGTTGTCTATCAGAATACTGGAGAGATGAGTCCAGCTGTAGTTATAGGTGAACGATGATATTTGACGATTTATATGTATACATATATATATATGTATATATATATGTATATATATATATATACTTGTTACTTGAACGGCCCGTCCTCACTAGTTGTGCGGGAGCCAGCATAATCACCATCTTTAAAGATTTGCTGGTTAAGCCATTGTGGTTCCCTGGAATCCCGAGGACAGCCTGGTCAAAGTCTGCCCTATGTCGTCACCACGACAGACAGTCTCAGCCTTTGTGGATCAGAGGGAGATTTGCCACCATGCGACCTTGATACCAGGACGGTAATGGATCCTGGTATTGGTTTACTCTTAGCTAGGCTTCCTGATAGAAACGCCGAACTCCTCAACTTGGGAGACCTTGCCGGGGGACGAATCCCTCAGCTGTACATAGCAGTCCGACACCCAGGAACACCTCCCAGCCACTATGAGGCGGTAAACCGTTGGTAGGATATATATTATATATATATATATATATGTTACATATACATGTATATGGAATATTGGAGATTAGTCAATGATTCCAGTGGCAACAAGAGTTTTTAATGTTCTTTTTAGTGAACAAATGTAATTAGGAAGTTTCAGAGGACTGTTCGTTCAGTAGGAATGGTATTCATCTCTTTGGCAACATATCGACTTCTTTGCATGCGGTGGAGCTTCTTCTTCATAATACTATGGTATACTACTGAGCAGGATTCTCATAGATAATTATCATATCTCGAGTTACTCACACCGTAGAAATACGGAGATGGTCAGAATTGTTTAAGGACAAAAATGTCAACAAACGTTCGTTTAGAAGAGAATGGACAGCAATTAGAATGTGGAAATTTATAGTTTGTGCTGTTTCGCGGTAACTCGTTGGCCCATAATCGTGGAGGTCTACTTGTGTCGGCTCAGTCATCCTCAGCTGTTGCACGCTTGAATGCCGTCATTAAGAACAACCTTTTTTCGTGGAACTCCAACAGCACAACTCTGGAACTTTGCGGCAACAACTTTCAGGCAAGTTAACTTTTTAGTTTTCTGCCACCCGATTACATTCTAAAGCAGGAAAAAATCTGTTGTTCGCCCTTAACAAACAAATCTCGTTGGGTTAAGTTTATGAATATAACTTCAGTGATGCTGAGATCTTTGCAAAATTCCGGACCGCAAGTGTCTTCGGTCGCGAACGAACGCGCTATTGTCCTTTCCGGAGAGAACGCGTTCACCACTACACCATGCTGGTCCTCCGTTCGTTACTCCCCGGAAATGACAACAGCGCATTCGTTCCCCACCGCAGGCACCTGCGGTCCGGAGTTTTGCAAAGATCTCAGCATCACTGAAGTTATATTTCGCAATATACGCTACTATTTAAAAGAGTAGGTAGTGAATAAAACGGTTAAGTTTATAAATATAGTCCTCAATATGGTATAATATTGAAATGTCCTTACTACACTTCGTTGTGTTAACATTCTATAATGGTGCTGTTCCTACGCATTGGCACTATCTACGCTGTATTGAACTTTCTTCATTAGCAGCAGTTATTGGTCGGCTCTTATTTTCAAATCATCCCATCCCTCCCAACGGTTTGCGGCTACATCGTGGCTGGGAGGCGTTCTCCCAAGCTGAGAAGGAGTCTGGCGTTTCGATCAGGAAGCCTCGCTAATACCAGGATCCACCACCGTCATGGCAACAAGCTAGTCGCATAGTGGCAAATCTCCCTCTAATCCACGGCTGCGACTGCTTGTGGTGGTGACGACCCGGAGCAGACTTTGGTCAGGCTCACCTCGGGACTCCGGGCGTGCACAACGGCTGAGCCAGCAAAACTCCGGAAAATAGAGAACATGCCGGGGCCCGCAAAACCAATGAGGACGGGCCGTCGAACCATCCAAGTAAGTAAATCGTCCCATTGTCGTTGTTTTTGATGTTGTTGGTCGATGGCTGACGTTTCGGCGGCTTTGCCTTTCTCAGAACCTGGACCTATTTTATATTAGAATATTTTCATTATTCGGTAGAAAAAAGGTTAAAGTATTAATGAAGATCAAACTTTCAAATAGACGCCATATTGGACAGAAAGGCCACCCACTGTGATGTTACGTGTGGGACTGGCCCCCGAGTTTTTTTCGTGGGGTCGCGAGCAAGACAGATCTCGGGGTCAAAATATCATTTTGAAATAGGGCGCCAAGTCACGCGTGATAGTGAGGCATTCGTCTTTCCGGTTCATCTTTGGATTTTTGAAATTTATCCAAATCGCCTCAAGAGTTTTGCGCGTTGATGTTTTTGATTCCTGCGCTAGGATCCGCACGTTCACTACAAAGTCATCGCCGTTGTGCTTTTGTGCCCTATGCTTACCTAGAGGAGTGTTTAGACCGATTTTAGCTTTCCCATCTAGATGTTCTTTTATGCGGACACAAAGTGGTCTACCCGTTTCCCCGATATATTCCTCGCCGCATGCATTGCATGAGATCAAGTATATTATACCTAAACTCATGCAATCTCCGTCTATCCCGTTAGGACAGATCACGCAGTTTTCTGAGCTGCACAAACGATCATAGAGGCGATTTCGAACTAACTGACGGCGTAGGGTATTGGGTGGGATGTCATTAATCGTTCCTCTAGGTAAGCATAGGGCACAAAAGCACAACGGCGATGACTTTGAAGTGAACGTGCGGATCCTAGCGCAGGAATCAAAAACATCAACGCGCAAAACTCTTGAGGCGATTTGGATAAATTTCAAAAATCCAAAGATGAACCGGAAAGACGATCATAATTTTCAAGACCACTTTTTCTTAAGCACTTTTTAATGGCGTGACTTACTTCATTTGATATGAAGGGCAGCTTAAAGGGAATTTTATTTTCGTCTGAAATATTATTTTGGGAAACTACCCAATGTTTTCCTCTAACCCGAGTAGCATCTTCTTCGTAGCCATTGGAAATGGCTATTTTTCGTGCCAGGTTTTGCTAATCCTTCCTTTCCACTTCTCCTGTACACACATTTTTAGCCGTACGGTACATATTTTTGATAAGTGCTTTTTTCATGTGTGAAGGATGAGAGGAGAGGCAGTGGACTAGAATGTTTTTACTAATTGGCTTGCGATACCATTTTGTTACATAGCCACTTACTGAGAGCTTTATTTGGATGTTTAAAAATGGAATCCAGTTTTCTGTTAGTTTTTTTCGTGTAAATTTTATATGCTCTAACTGTCGGTTTAATAATTCAAAGCACTCATCCATCTGTTCTTGTGTGGAACAGACGATGAAGCAGTCGACTGTGTATCGACAGTAGTAGAGTAAGAGACGGTGATCGAGAACTGGAGCTTCCACCTTAGACATGAAAGCGATGGCAAGGCTTGGTGCTAAACGCTGCCCCATCGCCAACCCTCTAATTCGTGCAAAATATTTTCCAGACCACCTAAAGATTGAACAACTAAGACACTGTTTTAAGAGTTATTAGTTGCGCAATCGACAAGCTGTACATTTATACTTTTTTTCGTGCTCTACGAGCAACTCGAGAATGACTTGCATTGCGGAGTCATTGGGCACGTTGGTATGGTGTCAGGTAGATGGGTTGGAATGAATTTTAGAAACTTGATCAGGATAAGGTTTAGAAATCACGTTATTCTATCCGTTGGCCCGCCTATACAACTGATGATAGGTCTAACTTTAAACGATGATGGGTTCGTTGACGTAATATCATCAGTTGAAGTGAGCTTATGAGTTTTAATAAGCAAGTAAAGGACAGGGCAAATCGGGTGTTCGTTCTTAAGTCGAGAAATAACTGAAGGCTCTAAACCCGCGGCCTTTGCCGTGCTGACCCATTCCTGATTCAACTTTCGGTATTGGTTTCTGTATTCCTTTTTAGAGGATGTTCGATAGAGAGGAACATCATTGAGGTGCTCCTTTGTTATCCTAATATCCAACTGACTAGGAATAACTACAAATTCCCTACCTTTATCATTAATAGAAAGTCTAACAGACTTTGAATTCAAAAGCTGTCTAAGCTGGCGCATACCACATTTTTGTTCGTTTTGAGGTTGGAGCTTCTTTTCGTTTTTGGTAGTGATTAAGTATGCGGAGAATTTCGTCCGAAAATGAACGAAATGTAGTGTCAATATCGCTATTTGGTAGCTTAAGAAGAAATGAATATATCAACTATGTATGCCGAGGTTTATAGAAAGTCGGTCTTTCGAGTTATTAAATCGTCCCACTAACTTCACAGAAACTGTCTGAAGTGTCATGTATGGTGCGCGTTGAAGTTAAAAGACAACAGGATATGTTGGGCTTTTCATCTCATCAATAGAAATGGGTTAGTTTTAGAGAGGTCATTTCATTTTTTAGCTGCTAAGTTTTACGGTCCTCTCTTTTGTCTCGTTGCATTATTCTGCTTGGCTTTACAAAATACAGGGACATTTAGTTGAGAAGGTATTTCCACTTCGAGGAGGTTAAACAAAGAGGATTACAGCTATCCTCTGAGTACAGAATATGATTTCAGATGGTAACTATGCTGAACAACATCATCTCGTACAACTACGCTGTCCACCATGACACAGTGAAAATTCACGATATGTCGGTAAACCTGACTCGTAACCTGTTCTTCGCCAACACTGGTCTGCATACGGTTGATTCTCAAGGGTAAGAAGGCTTTTCGTATTCCTATATTTTCTTTTTATAAATTCATTCATCGAGTTCATTTGTTGATTAGAAGGATAGCCAACATTAGTGCAATTAGTAAATTCGATTACTCTTAATAAAGGAAGGGTTATAGTTGGACAAACCTGTCGTCTCAAAAACACTTTCGTATGCCTCCCTCTGATGAACGTAGAAATTCATCTTGCTGATGGGTCATAGGTGTACGTAGAGACGTCGGAACTTGCAGTGAAGGGGTTATTCTCTACGTTTGTTGTTTCTTTGCTATCACGAGATTTTCCACTTGATTAGTTTGTTTGTTTATTTCAACTTCTATCGGGATATCCACAGGCTGAGAACTTGCTAGCTCACTTTTACCACAATTCATTCTTTAAATGGCACTCAATTGTGGTGTTGAAATAGTTTGTGAAGTTTAGAGAAAAGTTCGTCTCAAACTTGTGACCTTTGGAAGTCAAAATTGTCACCCTGTCGTACAGTAGAGGTTTCTCTCAATGCACACTGGATCAGTCACCCATCCATCCGGGGTGGGGGAATTGCTACTGGATTTGTTTGGGAGGAGAGCAGCACTGGCTCGATACATCGGTAAACCAGCGCGAGTCATTGTATACGTCACATATGCATTCAGTTGCTTCTACGATGCGTAATGAAATCAAATACATTTCGCACCCTCAGAGATTGGTCTACGCCGATCTTTGCCCTTTGTAAAAATTCCAGTGATACATGTAAAAGAAAAGTGATTTCCGATATTAACTACTATTTTACCAACTTGGAAAGACCTTATCGTTTGGAGTCTGGAGTAGCCTAGTCCATGTAAGGGCGTTGTGTAATGGCCACAGCGGGCAAAGTGTGAACTTGTGAATCAAGGGGAGGTTTATTATCTTATCCTTGAATTTGTTCCAAGATGGAGCTAACACTTGGTTGAGCATTACAGTTCATTAAAAAACAATTCTGGGAACACTCTCCATCTACGGTTTGGTCGCATGGCATCTTATTTATTACTACTTATTACATTAGGGGGCAGATAGCACAGCGGTAGTGATGTCCGTCATTACGAGTATGGTGTTAGTTCGATTCCTCTCATCTCTTCGGGGTTGGGAAATTGCTACCGGGCTTGTCTGCGAAGAAACCACTCTCTACAATCCAATTGGGAGCGCTCCAGCCCGGCTATCTCAGAACTCTAAGGAGAATTGCTCGGTCACCATTTTACAACATTCAAGATGAAATGGAAAATCCTCAAGCGGTAGGCGAAGTAGCCGAAGCCACACGTAATAGTTGGAAGATCTTCGTGGGTAATGGATGTGAGGAAAGGAATCAAATGTGAGAAGTGCTAGGATCCGCACAGTAGAAGTGAAGATCGGTCATATTAAAGAAGAAAAATTTATTACGTGACCCGATAGCACACTTTGCGAATTCTGGCACTTCTTGTTTCCGATTCATTTCCTCGCACCTACCATCTAAGACTCGTGTTGCTGTCTGGGAAGTTTTCTTCTTCATAACGAATGCTGTTGAGTTGACTAATAGTCGAGTCCATTGTTCATACAGTCCTGATATAGTCGTGCTAGGCCGTTTCCAGATGCATCAGAGGGAGTGGGCTTGTATGAAAAATTCCGGTGCCAATTTTGCGACCTCGGGGTCAGCTATCCCATTGGAGAGGAAGAATTTATGCTATCAATGACTACTTGGATAGATAGATATCTCTCGCACAGTCATTGATCAAACGGCTCAATATCGAGATTTCTACTAGGTTCGTTTTATTGCAGTCATCATCAGTAGGGATGTAGTGTATTTCCGCGTATCTACGGTACCGTT
Source organism: Angiostrongylus costaricensis (assembly GCA_900624975.1). NCBI lineage: Eukaryota > Metazoa > Nematoda > Chromadorea > Rhabditida > Metastrongylidae > Angiostrongylus > Angiostrongylus costaricensis. The sequence continues at coordinate 26,501 of UYYA01000351.1, forward strand.
TTAAGGGTAGGGGGTGTCTTCTTCTCCCTCGATATTTTGAATGCTGTTCAAGCATCTTTCTTTTTTCGATTCCGTGATTATCCTGTTCTTGTGTTCTGAGCTAGTCATTACAGGCATTCCGCCTTTTTCGATAGAAAAGAGGCTTGCTATTCAGTAACGTGTATTAGTGCAGTACGGCAGCAAATCTTGTTAGTAGCCTGAGGACGATGTTACGAGTCGAATCACTAGAAAATTAAAAAGTAGAGGTTGAGAGTGTATGAGTGAAAATATTTTGGATAGAGACTAAGATGCTTAGATAGGCGATAATAACTGCACCACTTTTGCGCCTTTCAATCTTTCAGTGGCAATTTCACAGATGATGATGAGCAAGAACATTCAGTATAAATTTGTTCCAATTTTACAACTCCTATCTCTTCCAGGTACTCTCGGATCACTTCGGAGACGCAAACGTTCCTCTACAACAATTTTGAGGAAAATATCGCCCTTGGCCACGGCCATCAATATCTGGTACGTCAATCAAATCATTATTGTCATAACGATCTCCTGAAAGCACTGTCAAGAATCCAGAGTTCTTATTTCGCTCTTCCGGTCTCTAAGAACATTCTGAAGGAAATCTTGTGATTTCCACTCTCTTGATTTTAGGAGCAGTATGGTTTTCTTCCCGAAAAAGAGCATGACGAGTTCCTTCGTAGACCCAGAAGACAGGTTGGTTTCTATCTCTACGAAATGTTAGTGTTTTTCCAATCCTACCTCAGTAATATCTGGCTAAAATAACACTTATTGCTAAGTGGTTCATTTAACAAGAATCTAGAAGACATGGAAAGTTTCAAAATTTCTTCTCACAAGGAATCTCAAGGACGCCATTTTGGGGCAGGAAATAGGAGGCAGATCGGCAGACTTGGTGAAAAGATTGACAGCGAGCAAAGTTTATATGAAGAACAGTATTCTGGAACATACATATGCGCTTCATCGGTATCTAAGCAAGCTTATCTATCTGAGTAGGGTGAGGGGATTGCATAGTGGTTAGCGATGCTGTCTATAAATAAGCAAGGAGCTAGTTCGACACATTAACCAACGCCGTCCTCCACTCCACGTGGGAACGCCTCAGTTCGGCTATCTATAAGATCGCAAGGAGTATCAACTCGACCAGCATTCTAGGAGTTTCATGAAGAAGACGAAATTCTTAAGTAGTAGCCGAAATACTGTATCTCTCGAAACTCTCGAAAGAGAAGTATTCTAGAAGACCTTTGTGGACGACGAATGCGAGGAGAACGAATCAAATGCGAGAAGTGCTGAGATCCGCTCGGTAGATATAATAGCGGATCATGGAGTAAAAAAAATGGTAATTATTTGAGCATTTGTTGTTGAACTGAAACGTTTGTTTAAGGTGATCACACAAGAAGGTATTTCATTCGACTGGTGGACCCATGTGGGAACGGAGAGCGAGAGATATCGCAGCACCATACTGGGTGAGCTCAAGAGCTTATTTCAGCGTGGATTCTGGCTTAAGCAAACGTAATTCGGTGCGATAAGAAGTGTCCCGCTTGAAATCTATTGATCGTACAGGGAGTTATTGCATTGTTTGTTTATCGACTTTTATTTAACCTCGACATCAATAATCAGCATCTTGTTTTGTTATTAACCTTACACGATGTTAGCATTTTATTGTAGCTAACCTTTCAGAGTCATTGCTTTCTTCGTAGTTCAGCTGACTATAACAGTTACTCTTTTAAAATCAGTCACTTTCTTTTGGTGTTTCATGCATTCAATTTGACTCGATACGACTACGGAGGCTCTACAAAGAGTAATTGCAATGGAAACCTAACTCAAATAGTTGCGGCTTTGAACAAATCACTGAAAGATTAAAAAAGCTCCCGGCGTTGATCAAACCCTGTGGGATGCGCCATGCATTCGACTTCATTAAGCATCGTTGGAGGTAATTGAATGCATATCTGGCCTTTACAATGTTTGACGGTGGCCTACCGATGTATCAAGCCAGTGCTGCTATCCTCCCAGACTAGTTTGGTACCAATCTGCTGAGCCCAGATGGATGGAGGACTTGGTAGGCCAGTGGCGCGGGAGTCGATCCCATGTGTATTGTAGGGCGCCTCCGACCACTGCGCAACACGCACTCTATCACTGAAATATTAGCCTTAATAAAATGTTGCAACAACCTTCCCAGTAAAGCAACTTGTTACGTCATCGCATGACTGCGGTCATCGGTAGAGGACGTCGAGTACCTTTTCTATGCGAATAAAAGTGGCTGAATTTCTTAAAAACAGTTCGTGAATTACATCTCTGAAGAGCCACATTCCATCAGACAGTGGTCTTAGATCCCAACTCGATGCATTGCGTTCATTATGGCTTCTGTCATCCAATCTCATCGGTTGAAATACATTGATGACCCGTGTTGTTCACTACGTCTCGTTGAGGTGTCCAGTTTTTTATGTAGCTTCGAATACATCGTAATTATTTGTCTTTTTTTGTCCAAACTGATTCGGTGAATGGGTATTAGGCGGGCTTTTTACTTGGAATTCCGGGATACTTGTACTACGGCGTTATAGGGTTTTCAACAAAGGTGCGCCTGCATTTTGTGAGTCGAAGTGATGTTGTTCCATTGGGACTAGAATTAGTTCAGGAGGCGAGCGATTCTGGTGACAATGGCAAGAACTATGAGCAAGCAGAACTCCGGTTACCACTTCTGTTCATAAACGTATCCAAACGTAGTGAACTTTTATATCTTTCTACACTTACTTACTTATTTACTTACTTTCTTACTTCGATGCTTGGATGGCCCGTCCTCACTGGTTGTGCGGGCCCTAGCATAATCTCCATTTTCTCGGAGTGTTTCCCTGGTTTAGTCATTGTGATAATCTGGAATCCCGACGTCAGCCTAGCCAAAGTCTGCTCGCTCGAGGTCCTCACCACCACAGGTGATCACCGCCCTTGTGGATCAGAGCGAGATTGCCACCATATGACTGGTTTGCTACAGGGACGGTGACATCATGGTATTACGTTATTCTTAGCTGGGTTTTCGCATGGAAACGCCGGACTCTTCAGCTTGGGAGACCCTTCCAAGGGATGAATCCCCATGCTGTACAACGCAGCACGATAACCATGATCACCCTTAAGCCACAATGAGGCAGCAAACCGTTGGGAGGCTACTCCTACTGAGCAAAATTTTTTCCGAAATATATGAAATCGGTTCCGAGTTTGTGTCCGCATATATAATTACGTAAAACTGTCTTTTTTCTCCGTTGATATAAAAATCGCTAAAATTATGGCCCCGTCGTGGTTGATGGTGTTCCTGAGTGTTTAAATAAGAAAGGGGCTCATTCGCGTCAGGATACTCAGCGTAAAGATATATTTAACATTTCCATCTAGAAACTCTGCTGGGAGTAAACATGCGCCACGACGCAACCCGGCGAACTTTTCACGACTACCTTCTTGGCAAAGCAATAAATTAGAGCATCATGCCAAAAGGTGTGCTGCACCAGTATGTAACGAATGAAGACTTTCTCTGGTCTAGTAGAGTTATTGTGTAGCGGTAATGGTGCCGCTGATTACGAGCGAGATGCTTGTTTGATCCCCTTTCGGGTCCACCAAGCCCATCTTCCCTTCGGGGTTGGCAAACTAGCTGACCCGTCTGGAGTCAACCTATCCCTTCCAATCTGGTTGGGAACGCCTTGTCCCGGCTACCCAGGATTCCAAGGGAAATTTATCACTATTCAAGGTCCTTTATAACGAAGACGAGAATCGAACGCACACTTAAAGTTTGGGGGTTTTCATGGATTGTGGATACGAAGAGCCGGGTCGAATGCATGTTTCGCTAGGATCTGCACAATCGTTGTTATCGAACAATGTAAAGAAATAGTTTTTAAAAAGTGGAGCTGAAAATCAAAAAGTTTGCGCAAGTGATAGAGTTAAATAGAAAGTGTGCGCTTTGGTTTACTCAGTTCTTCCTTTCCGCTGTTGTGTTTTCGCAACTTTATGTTGTGTTTCAAGAAATATGCATTCAATTACTTCCTTTAAGACTTTTTGATTACTTCTTTCGGTGCATTTCATTAGCAGCATTTCCTTAGTGTATAAATTGTAGCGGGAAGCTCTCAGCAACACTTCAGAGGAAACGTGTTTAACGACAAGAAGAACTCTTACGAGCTGACCACCTCGAAACGAACCCAGTCAGTTTCCTTTTTACTTCTTATGGTTCGTCTATGTTTTCAACTTCTCCATGTGCTTTATGGATTCCATTTGTGCTTCCCTTGCTGGGTAGGTCTTGTGGGAGCTTTGTATAGCCTCTTTTTTAATACGACCAGCCTTTCAAATTTGCTGTGCATAACCCACCACCACAGTCGATTCATTTCTTGGCATCCATCATCCAGTCAAATGGATCTTCCAGCTTCTACGTCTGACATCGGCTATTGCTTGAAGATTTTCACTTTATCTTCAATGTCGTAGAATACTGGTCGAGTCGATACTCACTATAGTCCTGGGATAGCCGCGCTACTACGTTCCTACTTGGATTGCAGAGAGTGATTTTTCCCGTACAATTCCGCTACCAATTTAATGACCCGGAGAGATGAAAGGCCTGGTGAGGTGGGAGAGGGGTCGAATCAGAACCATGTGCTCTGTACTTCGTTTTCTGCCTACAGTGGGAAGAACTCTGTGAGTAACCCTTTCTATTGTTTTCTGATTGCCAGGTTCTTGATAAGTAAATTCGATCCTTACCCGAAACGGTTTCTGTGCAGCCTTTAAATCTCCATAGAATCCACGCCGTAAAAGACAAGAGTGTACACGCAATGCATTTTTAACTTCGAACTGTTTTGCCACACATTTTTGACAAGTCGCTACTGACATGTCGTTTCTTTGGCTGTGACTTCATTGTTACACTCATAGGTTCAGGTATGATATCGGATCTATCGATGCCCGGCTAAACTACTGGGGATATCCTGGCGTGGAGAGCGTTGCTGCTGGCAAAATACGCGACTTTTCCGACTATCCGTACCTCACCAAGGTTCTTACTTGTTTTATTTTCTACGCCTTTAGTGTTCTATTTTGTTATTTTATAGTTTAGTCGTCGCTTTGTTTTATTCTTATCATTTTATTTTATAGCTTAGTTTATTTACAGTTTTGTCAAGTTTATATGCTAAGTTTCTCTCTTTATATTTTCTTATTCTTTGAGCAGTGAAGTCCAATGAAAGCGGAATGGAAAACTCAAAATTAGTCGGTACTTGAAGTCGAAGAACGATTTGAAAGAAAGAACAATATAAAGTGAAGGAATTATATTTTAGGTTTTATGAATTGCAATAAGGTCCCTAAAGCAAGCCGGCTTTCCTCACTCTTAAGTCTAATTTTTCTTCATCTTTTTCCTTTTCCTTTTTTTCTTATATTTTCCTACTCTTCTCTTTCTCTATATTTTCTAATTTCTAGCTCTGTAGTGATCTACGACACCTGAGCCTTACAGCTTCAGTCATTATGAATTTTGGAAAAAAGTGTGTTGGGACGGCTCCTTAATATAGGAATACCAAGTAGTTAAGACGATTCGGTCAGAATTAGCTGCTCGCCTTTGTCTACGCCACGCGGGACTTCTTGTAAGTAGCAGTCACAATGCAGGGCACTTCAAACTTGGGTAATTAAACCGTTTATTATAATTACACAACAATTATAGCATGACTGTACAATTAGTGCAACAATGATACTGGTAATGAATAGACGCAGCTTGATCACTGGTGTTCAGGTTGCTTATGAGTGAAGAGATTTGCATATGACTTCAAGTACATGAGGTGGATGTGAGGAACGGATACGGTGACTTGGGCAGCATTGCTGTGACATGAGCTAGCTAACCGTGAAGCCGTTTACTTACCTTTTGCGCTGGGCGGACTCAGACTACGGTAGGCGGAAAGACGGGTGCTGGAAACATTTCTCAACCACTGCAGTCTGATAGGGCGATATTCAAAGCCTTGGACTGTTGGTGCAGATATTTTACGAGATAGGCGCCAGCGAAATGTTAGACATACGGCTATCAGGTAGTCATGGAGAGGTCATGGGAGAAGCATTTGAAATGTTTGAAAAGGTTTGAAATGTTTTACATAGAGAACATTCCAATATTCGTGAAGAATGTTCTCTACAGTTAGACTGAATTTGGGAAGAGGAAAAAATGTTGTGAAGGTAATGCTGATAGTTATGTAAACAGTAATTTTTTGCCCCCAGGCGATTTCATGTTTTTGAGAATATTCACCTGTCTCATATTTTATTTGGGAGAGGTCTAATGAAAAAGATGTGGACTTTGGCTGTCATTCTTCGAATTCCTTGCTAGGTTTTTGTAATCGTATACATGATTTTCTATGCTAATCTTCTGTGTCTCATAGTTCGTACAGCTAATTCGTACGTTTTTGTAGTTTCTACCACTTTTCTTTTTTGATTGTTTTTTGTTTTGGTACTTATTGGTACCTTTTCCTCGCAAAGTATTATTGAAAAAGTAATGGAGTGCTACTGAAAAATAACCTAGATAATCCGGCGCAGTGATACGCGTTGGCTCCCATTCCCACGTGCCACTAGTGAAGAAACTCTGTAGCTTTCTCATTGTGAACGCGTGGTAACCCTATTATTATTGGCGTAAAAAGTAGTTATATCTTCGTTATAGGTGGACTATCAACCAGTACTGGAATCGAATTCGTCTCTTCTAGAAGGCGACTGCCCGGCTGGTTGGTTCCAAGCCGGGTTAGAAGAATTCAAATCATGCTTTCTTTACGTGGGGGCAGCAGCTACTTATACCGATGCGACACTCTATTGTGAGGTTAGAACTACTAGTTTTTATAAGCTATTAGAAGGCCATTCTGAGGTATGTTTCATGAAGCAATGTGTGTGTACTCTTGATGCCATTTGTTCTCGGTCGACTTTCACACCACTTAATTTGAAGTACTCGAAGAATCTGTACAAGACGTGCGAACACTCAAGTATTTGCCCGGTATCCATAATTCAAGATCTTTTCTAGGCAATGGACTCTTTCGTGCCTTATTTGAGAGCAGACGACGTTCGCCAGAAACAAATCGCGCAACGAATTGACCAGTTCAGCCAGCAATACATCACTGACCCTGAAAAATTTGATTCGTTCGGAGTATGTTAGTGCATCTTTTGAGGAGTGAAAAGCTAACACTGAAAACATTGAAGACGTTTTGTAGGAAGTTTGTCTTTGATGGGTTTTCAGCTGCGTTCGGACGCGGTAGTGTGGATCTCGTCGGTCTCGATTCCATCGACGCAGTGCGCTTGGCTGAGCGCTCGTACTGGCCGGATTGGCACACAGAATTGCAACAATCTAATGCCTTTCGTATGCGAAAAAGGTTTGTTGGGCCTTTCTATGTGATTTTTATCCTTATGGCTCGGTTTGTTTCCCAACACGCACTAAACTCTTTGTTGTTCCCACTGAAAAAAGGCATGTTCCAATTTTCTTACTCAAATATCCATCAGTTCTACAATGTTTTCTACTTTTAGAACTATCTGAATTGAAAGCATGAAAGCATGCTGTTGTTTTCATAAGTTACCGCTGTTGAAAAAATAAAAGATTTTGCTTGGGAGCGTTTTGTTGTGCAGAAAAATGTTCTGTTCGTGACTGAACATTCATGAAACACCGGGACTCCTGCAACGGCCTTCGTTCTTCATTTTCTAAAGTTTCCTAGAAAATTTTCTTATCCATCAGTGTGGTTTAGAGTTTTGACCTTATTTTACATACCATAGCTGTGAAGTTGACTATTTGAGATCTACATTTTCTACTTAGTTCGCTGTTCAGGAACACAACCGTATGTCGAGCCGGTGCTGTGGCGTGCTGGCATTGTGGTTGCCGTGATCATCATCAGCCTTCTATTAGTGATTCTATTTCTACTCGCTCTATGTTGGTGTATAAAATCGCGAAGAAGAACTGAAGATAACATCGAACGGAAAAACATCATAAGAGCTAGCCTCAAGTTGCAGCGGTAGGTGACATATTCAGTGGGCTCCAACTTCAAATTGTAGGAATCAGTTGTGATGTGCAGAGAAAAAATCCAAAAGTTCTGATGTGTAAATTTTTTTTCAACTTCTTAACTTCGTTAAATTGCTCGTTAAATTATTACTAATCCAAGTAATTCTTCGTTCTTGTTGAGCAAACGCGAAGTATTATTTTTATTCTTTATTCACCAATAAGCTGACGTTTCGGCAGATTTCGCCTTCCTCATAGCCTGGGAAGGTCAAGTTGACAGCAATATATTCGGCCAAACACCGCCATAACCAAACAAAAAAAACGCTTAACCAAGATTTCAATCACATTGAACACAGCTCTGCACACTCACCGCTTTCCATGAGTCTTCCACTGAGTATATCGCGTGAAGACCAACCGTACAGAATTCACATGGAAGCACAATGTGCCCCTCCCATCAGAATAACAGTCTTATATACTGCCCAATGTCATACATGATAATGAGGCATTCTTTCCTGCGGTTCATTTTTGAGTGTCTGGAATTAATCCAGAACGCCACGAGAGTTTTGCGCGCTTGTATTCTCGATTCTTGTGCGAGGATCGTGACATGTACTTCAAAGTCCTCCCTGCTATGTCTCTGGGTCTTATGCGTGCCCAGTGGGGTATTTGGTTTACGTTTGCCTGCTAGGTGGTCTTTTATGCGGACACAGAGGGGTCTACCCGTTTCGCCAATGTTTTCGTCACCGCACGTCTTACAGGAGATCAGATAAACTATACCCGAGCTCATGCAATCACCGTCTCTACCATTAGGGCAAATTATGCAATTTTGCATTTCACATAGACGGTCATCTAGGCGGTTACGTACTAGCTGGCGCCTAAGATTACTCGGTGGCATTTCAACTACGTTTCCCGAATTCTCTAGACCCGCCCTTCATAAGCAGCTTTTATAGCTGCACTTACATCATTTGAGATGAGGGGTAGGAGGAAGGATAAACTAATCCAAGTTTCATTTTTCAATTATTTAGTCAAAGGACTGAAATTAGACGCTTATACAACTACAATAATGTTGAGATATTCGCAGAACTTGGACCCCAGGCCAGATGGAACCACGATTACTCTTTCTGGGGGCCCGCGTATTAAACACTGTACCACTGAGGCCTTCGCTGTGCATTTCTCTTAACTAATTAGGCTTATGTCATTTCGCAGAAACGTTTGATTAACTCGTATTTCAACTTCTTTGAAGAAAGTAGTGTAATAAGGTTGTGATACTTATCTCATCATACATGCGATTGTCAGTGGTATGGAACTTGAATGAACACTGTTCATCTTTGCTCTGATTCCGTCTGGTTTGAAGCGGTTCATGGTTAATGTTAACCAAAAAAAGTAAAGGAATAACGTAGTACGATCATTGTTGGCCTTGTTTTCAGAAAGGCTTCGGCCCAAAGGCAACGGGAGCAGCTTCCATCACATCAGTCGGTCAAGGCTAGTCTTACCTCATCCACTATCAACGCATACGATGATCCTTTCATCGCTCACAAGTGAGTTTGTTGTTAATCTAATAATAAGGCAACGCAGTTAGTTAGATGTGCCTGAGAAATCTGTTATATTTCTAATGCCTTTCCAGTTATTTTTCGATGACGGCACCAATTACCATATTTTGCAATTTCAGATAGTCTTTTCTAAATTGATGTAAGTATAGAATGCCTTCGTTCATCTGTGCCGAAAATCCTGCTTATCAGGTGTTTCGTGAAACTACTATACACGTCTGTGCGTAGCTAGTTAAATGTGAGACATACGATAGTATGCGAAGTTGATTCAAAGGTCGTGATCCCTCCTTCTGCGTCACCGAATTGATTTTTGCCTCCCAGATGTGCCGGTATTCATAGCACCGATCGATGCCCTATAAAAGAGTAAAAGATAAAACTTCTGGCGTTGATCAATCCGTGAGGGATGCGTCATGCATTCAACCTCACAAAGCATCGTTGGAGGCAAATGAATGCATATCTGGCCTTTAAGATGATTTGCGGTGGCCTGTCGATGTATAAAGTCGGTGCTGCTATCCTCTCAGACAAGTCTGGTATTATCAACATCAATTTACTGATCCCGGAGGGAAGGAAGGCTTTGTGAGCCTGATACGCGCGATCGAACCCATGTGTATTGCTGGGGAGAGCCTGTAACCAATGCGCTACACGCGCCCTCCTATCTCCTTTGGTCCAGATAAACGTAATATATCGTAGTTTTCCATTTGCTGCTTTGTCTCTTTGTCATTACTATTTTGAAAGACACTTACTTACAAAGCGCCAGATGACCATGCGATCTCAATGGACCGGTGAATGTTTCTGGTAGCGATCTAATAAAACCCGTACGAAACTGAGGAAATCAAGGAAAATCTAGTCAATCCAACAAACATCCGTTATCAGAATCTTTGTACACTGTGCATTCGCTTTTACAAAATCAGACGATGAGATGCGGTCAACCTTCTTATAGCTAGAAAGGTCATTTGCACCGGACCAATTCAACAAGTCAACAACATGCCATGGAAATTATTGCTTCAGCATTGTACTCTACAATCTTCACATAGATTATCTTGTCACAAATGTCAGACATGTTGCATGGAGGCCAACAAATTTGCATGCAGGATTCTTATAAGCATAATTCTGCCTTGATCATATTCAAATCTTCTTAAGATCAGAGATATCTGTCAATTATATCACATGACACTTGCTCTAAATTTTTGACCAAGAAAACTGTTTGAGAGTCTTGAAAAAATCATACTTACCTACTTGGATACATGGGCGGTCCGTCTTCACGACCTGTCCGGACCCCAGTGCATATGCCATTCGTTCCTTTCTCTCGCAATGGTGGTCCATGGTGGTGGTTTCGTTCGAGCATGGAAGCGCGTGCGAGTCTCATACCGTGATCTTCGAAACAAGTGCAGCTGCGAGCACAGCTGATTAACGTTGTTTGGGGACACGTCCGCCCAACGTGTATGTGGTTATCCTAGGGGACGTTTGCATTCTCTTGGAGCCCACACTACTGTTCTTTTCGTCCATCTGTCGTCTGTTCTCATTATGTGACCAGCCCATCTATGTTTCGATGTCGATATGTATTCTCCTGGATGTCGAAGATGTGACAGATTTCGAAGGTCAGAGCTTCGCATTCCGGAAAGATATTGAGAGTGCCGGTTATATTTCAGAAGAGATCGCTCGAGCTCTCTGTGAGTAGTGAGAAACATTCTTTACGTGGTTGAAGTATCAACCCACATCTCTGCAGCGTAACGGAGCGCTAGGAGGACCGTAGAATCGAAGAGTTGAGCGCGAATTTTCGAGGTCCTTCCATTGGTCGGTGGCTTCTTTGAGAGGCCCGAATGAGGCCCAAGCTGCTCTCCTTCTTCTATCTAGTTCCTCTTTTATGTTGTTTTCCTCGTTCATTGATCGCCCAAGGTAAACGTACGAAGTGGTCTCTGCAATGAGAGAGCCATCCAATTCAATTTTTTCGCCTTAGCACCATAGTTTTTCCATGAACTGGGTCTTCTTTCGATTTATGCGCAGTCAGATCTTATTCCCCACTTCTTTGAGCTTGTTGATCATCACTTCTGCTTCGATAGTACATCTTGAGAAAATGACAATGTCGTCGGCAAAACGAAGGTTTGATAGGGATTTCCCATCAATACGTATGCCTTTCTCATCCCAATCGAGTGACTTCATTATCCACTGCAGTGCGGCACTGGGCAGCTTTGGCGATATTGTGTCGCCCTGTCGAACCCCTTTTCCTATGGGAATTATAAGAAGTCGATGGAAAAGCTGTAGTTTCGTAGTGCACTTCCAATAACAGTCGGACAGACTTCGTTTGTAGGACGGGTCCACTCCTTGGTCGATGAGCGCTGATAGGATTGCATTCGTTTCGACACTGTCAAACGCTTTTTCATAGTCCACAAAGGCTAGGACTAGAGCCAAGTGGTATTCCCGATAAACTTCGGTGACTCTGTACACGGTTTGGATGTGGTCCATGCAGCAGAATTCTTTTCGAAATCCTGCTTGCTCAACTGGTTGCTCCTCATCCATTGTCCTTGATATGCGCGACAGGATAATGTTCGTGAAGGGCTTGTATAGTTTACTCAACAAGCATATGGGACGACAGTTAGGAAGATCCCTTCGGTCTCCTTTCTTGGGCAGGCTGACCGTGCGCAACGTCCTCCACTGGTCTGGGATTTTATCCCTTTGAAGATAGGCTTTCATATGATCTGCGATAAGTACATGTAAAGGGTGGCTTCCAACTTTAAGGAAGTCGGCGGTAATATTATCGCCTCCTGGAGCTGTGCCTCTTTTCATGCTTTGTATCATAACTCGAACCTCCGACAGAAGAATTCTAGTTGGTTTTTCTCCAGCGGGATATTAGGGTTCGGGTCAGTGATTGTGGAACGGAAAAGGTTGGTGTTGAATGTTTCTGCTATTAATTCCATGTTATGGCGGGAACATTTGACGATCCGATCTTCGTTTATCAGGGCTGACAACGGAACATTGTAAACACACAAGCTCCGACGGCATTTTTTCAGGCTGCTTCTTTTCTCTGTTGCTTCCAGTAGTTTCTTCTGCTTGTACTCTTGTAGATCTTCCTGCAAAGCTCTTCTGCAGCTTGCATTTATTACTAGCCATGTTAAACGTGTTGCACTAGGGTTAAACTTCAGTTTCTTTCTCTTTTCGAGCAACTCCTTAGTAGTGATGGAGATGCGATCCGATCTTCTTGCTTGAGGAACTGAGGCGAATTCGGCACAGCTTTTCAATCCTTCGACAAGCAGCTCGTAGTCTTCGGTCGAGTCTTCTTTAATCTGCCAGTTACGTTTGGATAGGACTTCGTTCAGAATGTTCTCGTCATATACAGCCTGACTTTTTCTTCGTGGTCGATGACATGAATTCTTTTCCAGCTTACGGCTAAATCGAATGTTCGAGCGAAGAAGGCGGTGATGGGAACCAGTACAGAATGACGGGACTACCGATGTGTCAAGTAGTCGCCATCTTCTGTTTGTCACAATGTGCTCGATCTCCGCATGAAACATGCCGTTGGGAAACTCCCATGCCCTCTCGCGGCTTTCTTTCTTCTGAAAAACGAGTTTCCATGGAAGAGACTTGCTGCTGACAGGAGTATTGCGAGACGGTTCTCATTTTCATTTTTTTCTTATAATCCAAAATTTCCGATCCTATATTCGCTCTCGTTGGCCTTTCCTATTCTGAAGTCTCCGACAACAAATTTATGATATGCCGCATCATTGCGGATAACTTCCTCCAACTGATAGCAGAACGCATTTAATTCGTACTCATCAGCTACGTCGGTCGGTGAGTAGCAGTTGATGATAGTGATCTTCTTATGATGCGACAGTTGAAGACAGAGGACGGATATGCGAAGGGAAAGGATCTCGTATGAAATGACGAGATGGACAATGGATGAGTGGACGACAAAGCCTACGCCGCCAACATTTCGTGACGGGGACTCACCGCAGAGAATCGTGCTACGTCTTTCAGACCGAGAGATATCTTATCGTCTACATACAGAGTTATATTCTTCGCAACTGGAAAATCGATATGATGCTCAAGTTTTACGAAAGATTGGCGATAGATTTTTGGGAACAACGGCAGATTGAACCTCAGGATACTAGCTTTTGATAGGACCACTACCTGCAAAGTGGGCTCCAAATCTACTTCGAAAGAATTCAAAGCGGTTTATTGATCAAACAACCATGATGACCGAAGTGGACCGTGCATGATCACTGCAAGAAAAAAATTGAAAAGTAATGAATGTAGAACCTGTTGAGGTTTCTCACTGTTCTTGAAGTAGAACTGTACAAGTGTTTATATAAGTATAAACTTAATGGTCGTATTCAGGCGTATTGATCGGGGCGTACTCTCTTAAATGTAGATTGTATTTTATACATTGATCTAGGAAAATACTTCAACTAACTGCCTGGGGAAAACATGAGTTTGCTGGAGAAATAAACCCCACGTCCAGTGAAAATCTCGTCTTACCAGGAGCATCGAAAATATTGAATGGGAACGCTGTGTTGCTCTTCGTTTCTCTTGACAACTAAAACCTACAATGAAACCTTCGCCCATGAAATAAACGAATAAACATTTTACTGGTGCGGGACCGACTCATTTGACTGTCGACGGATTACTGACAATGATAACGTGCTTTATCTGTGAGGTGATCTTGTTAAATCTACGGCGATTCTGCCGGATCCCTTTTGTGATCTTTCTGTGATTGACTAGAATTTGCAGTTAAGGAGAAAAACAACAGAAAAATAAAGAACTCAAACATTGCTGATGTTTCAATTATTGGGCATATTTATTTCAATGTTTGACTAATTATTATTTCACCACCACATACATTGCTGGAACAATCTAACAATGGGTTTACGGTATGGTCAGGTTGCCATGCGAACAGATGCTCCGACATGGCATCTAAGAAAGTGCTTACTAACAACCGGTTCTGTCTTCAGGAACATGTTACGTGGACGTGCTACCTGCTCGCGTTCCCCAACCGAGACCGTCCACACCGAGTGCTCGGATTCGCTGTCCACTGATCGAGTGTACGACCGGCTCACATCTGACATTTCCAGGTACTCTTCTTCACTAACTAGTAAATTTTTCGCATCATATTCTTTTATACTATGGAATAAAATAGATTTTGAAAACATAGTTCTTTGTTTTCAACAAAATATCTTGTCGTTCTTAAGTGTTATCTTCAATTTTTGAAGATAAGATCTTATGCTTTATGATCATGTTATATATCATTTGCCTACCAACGCTTTACTGGATGGGGAGGTGTTCCTTGGTGTCGGGCTGCGATGTACAGCGGAGGGATTCCTCCACCTAGCATGGCTTACCAAGCTTAGAAGGAGACCGGCGTTTCCATCAAGAGACCTAACTGGGACTAAACCAATACCAGGATCCTTCACCGTCTTTGTACCAAACTTGTTGCATGGTGAGAAAGCTCCCTCTGATCACAAGGGCGGCGACAGCCTGTGGTGATGATGACCTGGGCAAACTTTGCCTGTTTGACGTCGGCTTTCCTGGAAACCACGGTGGCTAAACCAGCAGAACTCCGAGAAACGGAGATTGTGCTCGGGTCCGCACAACCATTGAGGAATTGAGGGCGGAGCATCGAAGTGTCCAAGTAAGTATATACTATTCGAAGCACAGATTTCACTCTACATTTAATAGTGTCGACTTTATAAGCTTGTTCCAAGTACCTGCAAAATCTATTTGAAGACGTTACTTCGAGGAAATTCACGCAGAACGGTCTGAGAGCTTGTCAATTACATAGACTATCACTTGAATGGTCCACTTTAACGAAAAGTATTTGCTAACCTCAGCAAGATTTCTGTTTTTTTCCTTTCTTTTTGTTACCAATGCGACATGATTTTCGCTTGCTGGGATCTCTTGTCCCTTCCGAACTACAGCTAGTGGTCAGCTTTTTAGATTGAAGGGAGATTTGTCGCCTTGCAACTATGATCAAGAAAGTGGTTATTTCTGTCGTTGGTTTATTCTTCCTTGGGATTCTGAATGAAAATTGGGAATTTCTAAGCACTAGGTATTGGTCTCCAAGTGTAAATCGCTATGCAAAACCTAATAGAACTGACCACAGCTCGGAAGAGTCTAATAACCATCCGAGGGGCTTATTCACATAGCTATACTTGTGCCAAGGAGAGTATGATTTTTTTCCGTCTCGACGCTAGAATTATAGGGCTTGGAAGGCATGATTACAATTTTTTAGTTATGTGTAAGAGGCGGATAGCACAATGGTAGTGATGCCCGTCATCACGAGCATGGTGCTACTTCGATTTCGCTCCTGGTCAACCAAGCCTGTCATTCTTCCGGGGCTGGGAAACTGGTACCGGACTTGCCTGAGAAAAAATGACTCTTTGCAATCCAGTTGGGAGCGCTCCAGCCAGGCTGTCTCAGTATTCCAGGGAGAATTGCTCGACCGGCTTGCTATGACATTCAAGGTGAAATGAAAATCGTCGAGCAGCAACTGAGGCCACAGATAAAAGTTGGAATATCTTTGTGGACAGTGGATACGAGAAAACTAATCGAATATGAGAAGTGTTGAGATCAGCACAGTAGACGTGAAGACGGGTTATGTAAATAAGTAAAATGTCTATAACCAGCACCCAATATGATAGTGTTTATCAATCCTGTTGGTCAGTTTGCAAGCCCAGTTCTCACAGTTTTAGTAGAATACTCAACTTCAAGTCCCTAATGTTAGCACCAAACAAGCGGCGAACTCTTGCTTCTTACCTAAAACCTCTTGCTTTGAATTCCCAGCATTCGTCGAGGGAACGTTGAACGTTTGCTTTACGTTCCACTTTCTATATTTCTACTTGATAAGTTATCGCTTAACCTTTTAAAACTTTGTTTAGGACGTAGTTTAAGACTTAGCGTAACATCCCCTTAAGCAATAGAACTTGTTATGTCTAAATTGTCGTTCATAGTTTATCCATTTCTGGTATATTTGTTTGACATTGAGACATCAGCTTAGCATTTCTATTTACTGTGCTCTGGATCACTATAGTATATTAAGGATTAGTCTAATCACGTTGTTTATAGAGGGACAACATCGTACAGTTCATGCTCGAGACCGAAATCCCGCCGCGATGTCTCATCTAATGGATACTACGCAGGGAAAATTTCAATGAGGTATGGTTCTTAGCAGTTTCTGCCTCGAGCTTCTTCACTAACTGACTTTGTGCTCATCATCTTAAATACATTCACATTTTTCAATCGTTTTTTAGTTTTCAATTAATTTAGATCTCGTCATTCACGCTAGTTAGGGTAGCATCCTCTATTTATCGATCAACGGGACGTTTCCCTTCTCTTTCGATATCGTTAAACCGACTTCGTGACTTTTTTTGTTGAATAAAACGTGCATTGGAGAAATAAAGCCGTGATAAGGGTAATTTAGTTAGCTTATGATGCTGTTTTTTTCTAGGTGAAACGGGGCAAATACACCGTTTAATTTCCAAAGAACAAAACGGAACAAAACGTTATGCTTCATCTATGAGTTGATTTTGAAAAAATTGGGGTGAAAGAATGTTCGCTCAATTTCTGTTTACAGAGTTCACTGCACACGTTTTGTAATGGGGCGGACAGCACAGTGGTAATCATCATCACGAGCACGGTGCTGGTTCGATTACGCCCCGGGCCAGCCAAGCCTCTCATCCCTCAGGGGTCAAGAAATTGGTGCCGGACTTGTTCAGGAAAAAATCGTTCTCTGCGCACCAGTTGGGAGCGCTCCAGTCAGGATATCTCAGGACTCCAGGGAGAGAGAATTGCTCGATCAGCATTCCACAATATTCAAGATGAAATGAAAATCCTCAAGAGTAGCCGAATCCACACATAAAATTTGGAAGACCTTCGTGAACAGTGCGTGCGACGAAACGAATTGAATATGAGAAGTGCTGGGATCCGCACAGTGGATATGAAGACGGATCATGTAAAAGTAAAAATAAAAGAAAGAGTTCACAGCTATTTATTTTATAGTTTAAGTTTCTTCGGGTCAGTGTAATAGCGGTTCCTTATCGCTTTAAGCTGGATTTTACTTCATTAATAAAATTAATGTGAACAATTTAGGCAGATGATGTCGTCGAACTCGAATCCGTACGAAGAGATTCCAACGATGAACACCTTTCAGCCAACGAACAAAATGAAAGACGGAGTCTGTCTTAGAGATGATCGGACTTACACCTCGTGTTCTACGTGCCCGACGGAATCAGGTTGGTTACACCTCTAGCATATTTGTAAATTCACCTTTGAACAACTCTAAAAATGAGCCATCGCCCAACTCAAAAAAGTAGCAGTGTTCTACTGGTCGCTCACGCTTAGTTACTGTAACGCATAGCATTCTCTTTGGTAAGATCCCCATAGGTATATTAGTGCTGTAGAAAATTATAAAAGTTATGTTAGAAGTTTTTTAAAAAATACGACGTCAAAGGCAGTTCGAATTCTGTTATATGTATTGTAATCTTCTCAGTAAGGTAAGACTTCGACGTCTTTAGAAGTTTTAGAATTAGGATCTTTTTTTGAGTTTTAGAGCGCGACTCTACTCTCACAGATGGATCATGGAGTGAGCAATCGTCTACCGTATCAGACAGCACTGTACAAAACCGACGACTCCTTTCGACTAGACCTGAACCACCACCCAGATACGAACCATATCCAAATCATTTGATCCGCAACCGATCCGACACCAACCTGGAAACTTTCCAGAGTACAAGTCATCATCCCAGAGTAGTACCAGCACAATTGCAATTACGAAATATGCTGTCATCTTCACAGAGATCACTTGTTCATCTCTATAATCCTCAGATGGATACATTTGGAAGGGTTGGAAACAGTGTAACTTCTACGAAACCTGTGATAGAAACAGCTATGTGATTGCATTCTTTTGCAAGAGCTAGGCAGTTCAATTCGCGAGAAGCAAACGCCGTAGGAGATATTGTGTACCTCATCTCACCTTTATTGGCAATAATGTATGGTTTTAGTAAAGCTCACGAGCCATATAGTTCTGGTTGCTGCTGAGCTGTGAAACTACGCGTAATTCAGTTGTTCTGATGTATCATTGATATCAATGATATGGAGTTTGTCAGCAGCGCACTAGCAATAGAAACGCTTCGATTTTCCAGCATTTTATTTCATATTTCATATCCTTCTTGTGCCTTCTTGTTTTTCTTTCCTTCACTTCCTTTCTTTCTGCTTACGCATTCGCTTTCAGTGACTTTCTTCACTTCGAATTACTTCTTACCACATCCATTTCTCAATGTAAATATTCGCCCTTATCAGTCAATGGCTCTTTCTCTTGCCAGATCGCCTTGCTTCGCTCTGTGATTTCTCTCAAATTTTTTGTCTGTACACATTTGTTTGTATTATTAAGAGAGTTTTGACTCTTGTCGAATAAATTCTTAGAAGGATTTGTTTATTTAGGAGAATAACCTGTCTCGTAAAATGCTCATATATCCCTCAAGTGGTTTGTAGTCTCAAAAATTATATAGGAAACTATATGTCTTCTTGGTAAATGAGGTGGTTAACCTAGTACTCATTCTGCAATGACTGCATTTTCGCAGGATTTCGCTTTTTCCTTAAAAAAGTGGCTGAAGTTTCGGCATTACCCATTCTGGGAAAGATACTGTGTTAACAATGTCATGTTTGCTTATCAAGAAAACAAATTTATTGTTCAACACCTATTTTAATCGGTATTTGGTTTTGGTATCTGCAAAAGAGCACCGTGTGTCGAACTGATCGGGGCGTACTCTCTTAAATGTAGATTGTATTTTATACATCGATCTCGACGAGATGGACAATGGACGGTTGGACGACAAGGCCTACGCCATCGATATTTCGTGACGGGACCTTATCTCCACGGATCACGAGGGCCCCGTTGTTTAGTTGGCGTATGTCAATCTTCTTGATTTTTGTTTCTTGTAATGCGATCTGCAGCTACAAAATGGCGTGAAGATCGGTGTCTGTGGAGAGTGTTCTGGCATTGCACGTGCATAGTAAGAAACAATCTCCATGGTGTGTCGTGAGTGTGTTCGTCAGATCCGCTTTCAGTGACGTCCTGCGTAACGCAAGATTTTCTGGCCTCGCACTGGTCGTTTCACCGCCCGACGTCATAGACAGGAGCACCCAGTGTGTAGGGTACTGAGGCTGGCCTATTGCTAGTCCTGCAACTTGGCCCTCTCTGGAGTTCTGATGCAACTTTGCAAGGGCGCATCCAGCTCTTCACCACGATGTGGATCAGAGGAAGGTGTGTTTTCTGCGACGAACCGCTCCTACAAATTGATTCAGAGAGATGTTAAAAGCGAAATCAGAAACGAAAGTAGGAGTGAAAAGTAAGTGACTGCTCAAGGACGATGTAGAAGCCGAATTTCAAACTAGCAAAACTCGAAAAAAAAAAGTGGAAACAATGCTCTGGCCTGCACTCATTCCTCGCGGAAAGGAGAAAAAGCCGCTAAATTCAAAAACCGAAGTCCCAGAACCACCGCAAACTGGGATTTATTCATTTGATTGGTCGGCTGTTGGGAGGGTACCGTTCTTGATAACATCAGCGAGGATTACGATCGGTTCATTCAACATCTCCATTTTAATTATATGAAAGGTGAGAGTTGAAAGTTACCAAAAGACATCTGTCCCGAGAAACACCCGAGCTGGTACGTCAGCGTGAAATCGCACGAGCTATAAGCAACCACGAACTAATTCCTGAACATGCAAAAAGTGCAGACAGACGATAAAAGAAAGTCTTAAAGAGGGAGGAGTGGCAGTTCTAGCCGAAGCTGTAGTGGCTGAAAAAAGCATTCGCAAAGCCCACCGAGGCCTGGTCAACTAAAAAACCAAGATTGTTGTACTCCGTCTTCTGCACGGAACAGCTTACAACTTCCTTGGAGGAAATCGTTCACCAGTACTACTTAGATCACTTCAATAGCCACGTATTTCTCAGCTCATATGAAATAAATGAGGATGGTTATGTCGTACCACCAGTTCTCCCTTCCGAAATCCGACATACTATTTCGTCCGTGGCGAATCAAGCAACACCTGGTCCATACAGAATAAAGTCTGAACACCAGAAAAGTATTCTACCTATCCCCATAAAGGCACTTGTTCGGCTACTCACATATTTCCTGGCAGAATGCAAGAAAGACCAGCAATACCATGCTATTATTCAAGGACGATAACCTTCACCATATCAGAAACTGTCATCCGATCTGTTTACTGTCTGTCGTATACAAGTTTTTCACTTGAGTTGCTCTAAACTGGATCGACAGCACACGAGACCAAGGATACCCATGTGAGCAAGCAGGGTTCCGAAAAGGATTCAGTGCAATGAAGCCATCCACACGATGACAAGGCTCACTGAAGTATCACAAAAGTACAAGAGATCGATTGATCTCACTTTCATCGATTTAAAGGAAACTTTCGACTCAGTTGAGAAAGAAGCAGTCATGGAAGCCCTAACACCCAGGGCGTCCGTACTCATTATATAAAGATTCTGTGTGAGCCATATAAAAATTTCACAACCAAAATATCACCATTTTACAACGATATTAACATCGACGTCAAACGAGAGCTTAGGCAAAGCGATACCATCTCGCGAAAATTATTTACTTCTACCCTCCAGAAAAGGGCTCGTGTTAGCACACTGATCAGGGGTGCCCTGCAATGTGCATGGGATCGATCCTCGCGCCCCAGGCCCAGCAAGCCCTCTATCTCTCCGGGCTGGCAAGTCGGTACCAGACTTGTCTGGTAGGATAGCAGCACTGGTTCGATACAACGGTAAGCCACTGCGAGTCATTGTAAAGGCCATATATTCATTTATTCACTTCTAACCATGCTTAATGAAGTCGAATGCGTGGCATATCCATCAAAGATTGATCAACTCCGAGGGCTTTATCCTTTATCCTTTACTCTTCAGAACATCATGCGCGCATTGGAATGGGACAAAATGAGAATGAAAATTCATGGTAGGCAAATACAACACTTTGATGATGACCTCGTTCCTATAAAACTAGTCATTAGTCTGACGTAAAGAATGCTAGACGGTTTTGATCATTTTTGTCGATAGATGATCTTCGACTGCCTCACAAAAATGGTGCTAATGAATAGCCGATTGGGCTTATATATTCCATTCACGCACAGCATCAATATATCCGAATGGTTCAGCAACATCTACCTAGATCGGGAAATCAGCATGGTGAACGACTTAGTTTCAGAGTTGAGCAGGAGTAAGCGACAGCATGGGGAGCTTCCAAGACCATCGAGGATATAGTGAAGAAAATAAAGAACGCCCGATCCCATATCCATCTTTTCGAATTTCCTATTCCTCCTACCTTAAAGTATGCTTCAGAGTCCTGGTCGCTGCGTAAAAAGGATGGAAAACCACTCAGCATTACTGAACACTCTCTTGAAAGGATGATCCTGGGACTATTCCATATCAATTAAGTTAGGGAAGAGATCCCATGCTCCGATCCAAGTCAACGATTAAAAATCACGCGTGCCGTTCTATACGCGAAACTGTCGAAGATAAGGTAGACTGGACACCTAATGCATATGAACGGCAACCGATGGACAAGAGTCGTCGGTGTCTGGATTCTTCGCTATATCAAACACAGTGCAGGTAGAGCATCGACCTGATACTTGGATTTTTTCGGTAAAATCTTAGAAGAAGGATATGATGCTCAGCGAATCTCTAGAGTGAGCAGAACCCATTCGGCTGTTCTTGCTCGCGACAAAGAGAAATGGAAGAGTTGCTAACGCACCCTCGAGTCACTAGACAACGCGACGACAGCTGATACAGGTAGTAGTAAAGTATCTTGTAAACCGACTTTCCTTAAACGCTGGTAAGAGTAGTCAATAACTTTTTTATGATTGAGCAGACACTTCACAGAGCTGCCTTAATTCGAGTCGATTGTCCACAGCTGGTCATTGTCGCATCGTGTCGAGGAAACACCGCTCATATGAAGACTTCACTGGACGATGTCCTTTTATACAGGACTGATGTTAATCTATTGTCGCCATCAAATATGATATCCTACGAACCTCAAATAGGTCCTGTAGCAGTTGGTACTCCATTTGCTTCAAAATGATTGATTGTTTCTATCGGGATTTAATGAAAGTCGGTTTTCATGGTATTGTCAGGCTAGGTGCGTAGAATGGAGTATATAGCAAAAAATGAAACTGCGCCACCTAGTACTGCCGCTTAACATGTCGGTTCTTGTCATTTGAATGTACTAAGCTTGATCCCAGTTCCCTAAGATCCAGGGCAACTCTTGTATTATCGCTACCCAAAATGCTTCGCTTTCTTGATGGTAGTGCGCATACTTCAGCAGTCGGAATTATGCTACTAGTCGGCTAATAAAAAGAAATTTTTAGTAAGCTTCCTTCATTTAACATCGCTAAAAATAACCAAAGTCATGGTTTAGCACTCGGACTAAACAGTATAAAATTTAATCAGTTAGATCCATTTTCATGTAAATAATAGTTAACCATCTTTAGTATCCCATAAAAAGGGCGATTGATTTGAAATATGGGCAGAAACAAAGAATTGGTGATTGTTTAAGGGCCTCCTTTCGATTTTAAGTAGGCTGTTCAGCTTTTTTCACGCTTAAAAGAACACGCTTATGCGCAATGTTGACAAAACGATGGCAATCTTATCGAGATGCGATAGTAATTCGACCTGGTCACAGTCGAGTATGCTTTTGTTCGTTGGTTTGTTTATATTCAAAGAGATGAATCCCTGCAATTTTGGTGCGCACTTCCTCCCATTTTCATTCGACCGCCACGATCCGACAGCCCAGGTCGACTGGAATGCGTGTTACACTGATGTCGAGTCGTGTGGGTGGTGGCGTTTCTCGTTGTGTTGCCGCATATCTTGGCTTCCACAACAGTTTGTCTAGTTATTGCTTAACGTATTCCTCATTCTTAAACGTAACCAATGCTTACGTTTTCATGTTTGTAATAAGATTCGAAATTAAATTCCGCTCTAGCTCGAGAAAGTAAAACTAACCCGACTTCGACTAAAGCTCAGTTGATTCCGTGTCGGTGTCTTGAAACAGTTGTTTAAAGATAGAGAACTACCTGAGAGACAAGTTCGGCGAAGGATCCGCATGGTGTGGTGGTGAACGCGTTGGCACCCGGAAAGAGTAATAGCGCGTTCGTTGACCATGGCAAACACTTGCGGTCCGGATTGCAGATATCTCAGGACCATTGTGGTTGAATATTACTATGTCTCAGAAATGAATACCATTCTCATGAGAGCTCTCACTGGACTGTGGCTCACAAATCACGACATTAGAAATTTTCCATTTTTGTTTCCATGTCATTGAATACATTTTTGCCTAGAAAATCATACGAAGGTGGTTAATTGTGTTGCCTAAATGACATATATCGCTTCCAGTCGCACAAACACGTAGTCGACCATGCTTAATTTTGTACTGAAGACATGAGTAACTCTTAATTTCTCGTCGCTGACGCTTCATATATGTCGCTTTTGGTCCGTTGAGTGCAAAGAAAGAAATATGAAGTGCTCATTCACTTGCAGTCTACTCAATTAGCATTCAACAACACTCATTAAGAAGACGAACTCTTCAAGTGGCAGCCAACGTATGCGTAAATCCGATGGCTACCACAGATGGAGAATATATGGCAACAAGCTAAGTTAAAAAAGTGTTGAGAACCCCATAGGGTTTGATGGCGGATAATGTTAATGAAAAAAAAAGATTTTAACATGAACTTGTTCATAGGTTTTTGTTCGTTTGAAATCGGCTTAGGCCTTCACTGTTGAAAGACGCATCGATTGGCTTCTCATGCATTTTTAACTCCGTTGATTGGCTAACAGTGGCTGAACTGGCGTACGAGATAGAACCTTACACACCCATGAGCAAATTCACTCAGGTACTAGTGAATATTGTTGCATAGATGGAGAAAATATGTGCTAATCTAGAGCAGCAGACAAAAATGCCCATTCTTTGAATTTACCTTGCTTTGAGGCGGGTAGTATATGCTCCCTTTTAGTTCGTGTCTAATCGGTAGTTCTCCACATGCAGAAGCATCACGTTGCCTCGCAATTAAGCGGATTAAGCTCGTTCGATGAGAGAGAGCCAAACAATAAACAGGAAGGCAATAAGCAACTCCCATCGTTTCCTGTGATTTCATTCTTTCATCTTTCAAGACTTCTTATTTATTTTTCCTCACGACTAATTTATTTGTAATCCTTTGTTTTTTTGTTATTTAGATAACGATGGTAGTGTAGTGGTAGTGATGCCGATAATCATGATCACGATAGTGCTTTACCCCACACCGGCCTCACCAAGCTTTTTATCTCTCTGGTGTCGATAAATTGGTACCAGAGTTGTCTCAAAAAAAGTCCACTCGCTGTAATCAAAGTAGCAACGCTCTAACCTGTCTACATCTGGACTCTAAGGGCTCGACCAGCATTGAAGAACATTAATGACAAATGGAAAATTCTCAAGCAGCACTGGAACCCACACGGAAATAGTGAGAAAGCCTTTGTGGATGATGGATGCGAAGAAGCGAATCGAATGCAAGAATTACTAGTATTCACACAGTAGACATGAAGGAAAGGTCGTGCAAAATGAGGAGTGCAAAAAATCACCACAATAATGCTGCGAATGTGAGCAAAGCTCGGAACCTCACTTGCGCTTCGAACCGGCGATTAGCATTTCCGGAATCTCACGTGTTATCCATTGCTCCAATCTAGGTCTTTGTTTTGCTTTTCTTTCGGCCCCCTTTTGCCTTTCTCAAAAAGGGTTATGTAGATGTCTTTAAAAGCGATTTTTATCAGACTTTGGTAACAATAATAATTTTCTACATTGTTGATCTAACACGAGGCTGGCACAAACTTTTATTCGGCTGTTATAGATAGACATTGTATAGACATCGCCACATCGCCGAAGTGTGTAGAAATAGTACGATACAAAGCGGTGTTCCATTCCAACTGTAGAGTGTACTGAATTTGAAAACGAATTCGGCCAGAAGCCTATCTAGGCGTAGGAATCCCTGTTGTCCTAATAGCAGTGTCACAAGATATCAGAGTTTCCTCTTCAAGGACAGGCCACGACGTGTGGTGAAGACCTGAGAATACCTAGCGTAGCTGTCTTGAAACCGCAGAAAGGAATCTTACTCGAACTACAATTTACCAATCAAATGGGAAGAGGTTCAAGGTAATTACAAAAGTATTTATAGATGATTCACTTGCAGAGAGCCAAAGTTGTTGAAAGGAAGAGAAAACAGCACTATCGAAACGAATCTATGTTGAGCAAATACAACATAAGAGCGTGATTCTTTTTCACTTTTGTAAATAATAACTCGGAAACGTTATTCTTACTCAGTGCTGTAGTTGCCGAATTCCAGTCGTTGAGTTCATTGCTCAACACCATAACGTAATTCAACATAATTGAGCAATCGCGTAACAACCTCTCACCCGACATATCGCTCTCTAGTGTGACATTTTCCAGTCTTTGGCCAAGTTGGGTCAAATTTTCTTACTAGAACTAGTAAGAAGTTTCCCAAGAGATTTAAAGCCACTTATTTGTAAGCTTACTATATAGAATGACTAACTCCACCATTGTCCTAACAGTCCTGCAGAGAATTCTCGATCTAACACGGTTTTCGTGGTCGACTGCCAAGACGATGAATATTCATAGTATGTCATGTTGAATCTATGGCAGTTTGTTATTCAGCCGTTGCTGCTCTTTTAAGTGTTGACGTTACGGATTTTAGCATTTGAGATGAAAGTACAACCATGCAAGACAAAACTTTTCTGGCTTATACTAGTGGCTTCTTGATAAGCTGCGTTTTTCTTCGCTCCGTAACCAGGTCTGATATCCTACTTTCCTGGGCATTATTGTTGGCACTGCGTAGTGATACAACGGACTCTACACTCTCTGCGCACATGTACAATTTTCACCTCCAACTCAGAAACTTGTTTTCCTCACAATCAATTGCAATTGATTTTCACCACGAAGACAGAATAAGCGACAAACAACGATTGTTAGAGAATTTGGGGGGAGGGGGGTTGACCGAAATAATATTAGGTGGAAGATTCCTAATGGTACTATTGCTGGGGCTATTCAAAACATGAAAATTATATGGACGAATTTCTCAGCAATAAAATCTGATAGTTTTTTATTCTACTTTTTTATAATGTTTTAAATAGACTTTAAAACGAGAAGATTTTCCGTCCTCACGAAAACAGTTTATCTGAGATATTGCGAGCTCCTTGTATATTCATGAAATTCTCTCTACATGAATCACTAATACATAGATTTGGAATAAGTGATAAGTGAAGTATAACAAAGCGGGTGGCCATTTTCCAATCATATGGGGAACGCTACAGATACGAACCATTAATATCGAGCTTTTCTTAGACGCGCTTGTTGATATGCCATCGCTCTTGTTATGACCGATGCAGACATTCCTCGCATGCGTCGAAAAAGTGAAAGTTGTGCAAAGAGGAAATCTTCTCTCCTGTTCAGTTCCTTCGCTTAGCTTCGAAGTCATTATATGGTAGCTGCTACTTGGCTACCATTACTACAGCTTCTCTAAATTGTCTCTCGCCATTCATTAACTCCTCAGATTTGGAGTATTTAGGCCATTCTTCACGCTTCATTATTTGTACGCACACGACGACGTGACGTCACGATGCAAAAATAATGGTGACTTCTAACAGTTGCCAAGATTGACTTTCTATTACTTTCTACTCTTCGACTTTCTACTTTCTTACTTTATTTTCTTTGACTTCTAACACTGAACCATGACCAATTCTTATCATCTAAATTTCAATGCAGTTATCTTATTACATCTTAGAGATTCTAAATTGTAGACCTTCAGTTCCCATGATCGACTTTCTGTTATCTCGGCAATGGATTATAAACCTTTCGTTTTCTCTCTCAGCAGTCGCGAGGTTGTTAAACAGCATACGTTTACTTCCATACAATAACACACATACAGCACAACCGTAGCTGACGTTTCTGCAGAATCGCCTTCTTCAGAGCCTGGAAGGGTACACTAATACGCAACTCACTAGGTCAAATGCTTCAACAACACAAACACAAAGATGAAAATCTGAACTGTAATTATTAATTAACTAATTAATTAGTTACATTATATTAATATTAATTAACCCTTGATTTTAGTGGATCCAATTAATTAGTTACATTATCATCTGTAGTCCCGTTGATCGCCGAGTGACTTGAGCGGGCGCCAGTAAATCTTCCACTTCTCCCTGCCACGTGCAAGAGTAGCCCAGTGGGTTCTGCTCGCTCTAGGGACTCGCCGAGCATCATATCTTTCTTCAAGGCTCTTTGTGAAGAACTCTGACCATCAGGTTGATGGTCTTCCTGCAGTACGTTTGACATCCCGAGGAATCCGGTCACCAACAGCTCTTGTCCATCAGTTGTCATTCATACGCATTACGTGTCCGGTCCACTTTATCTTCGACTGTTTGGCGTACAGAACGGCATCTTTGATTTTTGATTGTTGACGCAGATCGGAGCTTCGGATCCCACCCCTTACTTGTGTGGAACGGGATACTCTTAGCATCGTCCTTTCGACTGCGCGCTCCATAACGTTGAGTGGTCTTTCATCCTGCTTACGTAACGACCAGGTTTCTGACGCATACATTAGGGCAGGAAGTACCGTTGAGTCGAAAAGCAGGGCACGGAGTTGAGTGTTTCTTGTTCTCTTCACTACATCCTCGATGCTCTTGAAAGCTCCCCAAGCCGCTCGTTCGCTTCTGCTCCGCTCTGGAGCTAGGTCGTTCATCATATTGATTTTCCGACCTAGATAGATATAACTGGAGCATTCGGAGATATTCGTTCCGTTGAGCGTGAATGGGGCTTGCGAAACCAATCCGTTCTTCATGAACATCGTTCTTGTGAGATTTAATCGAAGACCAATCTTTTCGCACGCTTTATCAAAGTTGTCAAGCATACGTTCCGCTTGGCTAATGTTTGATGTTATGAGGACGATGTCATCAGCAAAGCGAAGATGGTGTAACTACCGACCGTCGATTTTCACTCCCATATTGTCCCATTCCAATGTTCGCATGACGTTCTGGAGGGTGGCGGTAAATAATTTTGGCGAGATGGTACCGCCTTGCCTAACTCCTCTTTTGACGTCAATATTAATATCGTTGTAGAATGGTGCTATCTTGGTTGTGAAATTTTTGTACAGCTCACGAAAAATCTTTATGTACTGAGTAGGAACTCCTTGACTATCAAGGGCTTCCATGACTGCTTCCATCTCAACTGAATCAAAGGCCTTTTGTAAATCGATGAAAGTGAGACAGAACGGTCTTTTGTACTCTCGCGATACTTCAATGAGCAGTGTTACCTTGTGGATGTGGTCCATCGCACTAAATCCTTTTCGAAACCCTGCTTGCTCACATGGCTGTCATTCGTCCAGTGTTCTGTCAATCCTGTTTAGGTTGACTCGAGTGAAAAGTTTGTAGACGACAGAGAGCAAGCAAATCGGGCGATAGTTGCCGATTTCGTGTAGGCCACCATTCTTGGACAATAACACGGTCCTGCTGGTCTTCCACTGAGTAGAGACCTTCCATTCAGATAGGCAACGTGTGAAGTGCTGAGCCAGTGTGTTTACAGGGACTGGCACAAAATTCTTCACGTGTTCTAATCCTATCCTGTCCGGACGTGGTACTGTTCGATTTTTCACCGGCGAAATGACATGTCGGATTTCGGAACGGAGGTACAACATATCGATCCTCCTTAATTTCATATGACGGAAGGTGGACGTGGCTATCGAGGAGATCCGAGTAGTATTCGTGAATGATTTTCTACATTGCCTTTCTGGACGCTGTAACTGTTCCGTCTGGGAGCCGGAGAGCAATCATTTTGGTCTTGTAGTTAGCGAAGCTTCGGTGGGGTTTGAGAATGCTTTTCCCAGCCTTTGCAGCTTCGACCATTACTGTTGCTCTTCTCTCTTTAAGATCTTCTTTTATCGCCTGTCTGCATTGTTTTGCAAGTTCGGACGTTAGTTCGAGGTTGCCTGCAGCTCGTGCGATTCCACGCTGGCGTATCAGCTCGAGTGTTTCTGGAGACAGACGTCTCTTGGTGTCTTTTGAACTCTGAGCTTTCATAGCGCTAGCGTGAAAATGTTGAATTAGCCGATCGTATTCTTCGTCCATGTTATCGACAACGGCATCTTCCCAACAACCGACTAATGAATTGAATAAATCCTAGTTTACGGTGGTTCTGGAACTTCGGTTTTGCAATTTAGCGGTTTTCTCTCCCTTCAGCGAGAAATAGAATCTTGCAGGAAGGAGACGACGGTCTGATCCCTGTGTAGAGTTTTGGGACAACAGCGACATCGGTTAGGCAAAACCTTCTATTTATTGTGATGTGGTCTATTTCGTTATGGCACTCTCCATTGAGAAAATCCCACGTCCAGCGCTGAGGGTGGGGCTTCTGGAATTGCGAGTTACCATGGATTGTCTTCCTTATCCTTCTTGCTTGCACGAGCAAGTCTTCTATCGAGGACTCGGTTGCAACTGTACGTGCATTGTAGGTGCAGATTGTCACTATAGTTCTTTGAAATCCAGGCAGCTTCCATTGGCCCCGAGATTTTAGCGGCCTCTCTGTACTCATCCTACCCAACGCTGCGAAAACTGTGGCTTTTTCGTGATCAGGGGAATGAAACCCGCTTCTTTTTTTTTTACTGCATTTAGCATTTTTGTTACCCATGTATAGCTTGCTGGGCTCTGAACGTGGGGGCTGGGTATAGTCACAGGTAGCTTGCCAGACTCTCCCAGAGTGGACATGGAGCTTATTTGTTGGACGCTACTCCTTACCGCCTCCCATATACTTCCCAGTCACTTGATTGCAGGCTTTTGGCCGAATCGACTTGTAGAATACAATCCGCATAAGCAAGAAGGCACCCACACATGCATGCATGAATACGCCTAGCAAATACAGAAAGTATGTGCCAAATCAGCGCAGCAGAAACAGGGAGCACAAACGTCCCCAGGATCTATTTGCGTCTCAGGGAAGCAAAGGTCGCTTTTGTTCCGCGATTAAGCCCCTATCCGCCACCTGGGGACGCGCCACGTAGCCTCGCGACTAACCGGCTCGAGATCCCTCATATAAGGGAGATCCGTAGTAGTTACATTATACTAACATTATTTAATTAGTTATATTATATTAATATTAACTATCGTTCAGATTTTCATCCTTCTATTTGTGCTGTTGAAGCGCTTGACCTTATAAATTGCCTAAAAGTAACTATACTTGCATGGAACCCTAAAACACCAAAGCGAAAACTCCTCGAGGCTTTTTGGATAAATGCCAAAATTCCTACAGCGAATAGTAGGGAGGAATGCCCCGAGATTACATGTGATCTCGCCGCTTACCTTCGTATCGATTGTTGATGTGGGCAGGTGCAGTCGTCAACCATATGCGATTCTGAGCGGCTGTTCTTCCTCGGTGGAAGAGAGGTGAAAAAGGCGGTGCTTTTCGAGAAGCTGTAGATCTTGTAATTATCGTGCACATTTTCATCTTTCTGTTTGTGCTGCTGAAGCGTTTGACCTGGCGAGTTGCGCATTAGTGTACCCATTCAGGCTCTGAAGAAGGCGATTCTGCCGAAACGTCAGCTAAGGCTGTGTTGTATATATGTAGACCTTCATTCGACTAACTGAAAGAATATCCCAGAAGCTTTCGACGTCCTCCCTACCTAAAGTTTACTGTGAACCTTGATTTTAGTGGATCATTGGCATGATCAGCTATTGATTTTTGTAAATAAAAGATGGGACAGCTCCGAATAATTTATTGTCCTATAAATTCTAAAAAATATTCTCCACACGAAATTCTTTTGAAGCCTCTAAAACGGCGTAAAACCGGCTTGTTATCAAGCTCTGAAGGCGGCTCTAATACTTACATCATTCATTTTGAAGCTACTTAAAATTTAGACAATTCCACTCTGATTAAATGAAAGTGGTAGAACTACGCACAAGTGCATCGCAGATTTTACACACAGCACAGTTCTAGACAGAAGATGAGATTTTTTCTTGAAGTCGAAGATAACCAGCGTGTAGCCATATAGTCGTGAAGTAAAGCACTACTACACTGCGTTGCGAACACTGTTTTCAGTACAACCACAGTGATGCTGATATGCTGGAAAACTCCGGCGCGCAGGTGTCTGCGGTGGTGACGGAACACTATGCTACACTTTCCGGGGACTAACGAGTTTACCACCACACCATGGGGGTCCTTCGTTTCGCCTTTCTCTCAGCCGTGTTCTACAGGCGCTATCGGAAATCACTCATCTACGGGAATTTGCAAATATCTCAGCATCATTGTGGTTATATTTCACATTATAGCTTGCCTTGAATAAAGAATAGGCACTAAATAAAAAACGGTTGCATTCTTCTCAATATTTGATATTTGCTCTGAAGAAGGCGATACCGCCGAAACGTCAGCTAGTGTTGTATTGTATTATGTTTTTCTATGGAAGTAAATGTATGCTGTTTAACAACCTCGCGATTGATGGACAAGAAAACGACGCATTCGAATTCGACTCATTTGGTTTATTTCCTTAACACTTTGCGTGTGTATAGCACAGTACCTAGGGGGTGCCGTGCAATGATA
Source organism: Angiostrongylus costaricensis (assembly GCA_900624975.1). Taxonomy (NCBI): domain Eukaryota; kingdom Metazoa; phylum Nematoda; class Chromadorea; order Rhabditida; family Metastrongylidae; genus Angiostrongylus; species Angiostrongylus costaricensis. The sequence goes on from UYYA01000351.1 coordinate 58,618, forward strand.
CCCACAGAGTCGTTAGTTCGCCCAGGGAATACCGTTCACTGAATCCTCCGTAAGCGACGGTTTTCGCCAAATGCGCATGCTTTCACATCTATGGTGCGTAATGAAGTGCAATACATTGGTCAACGTTGAATGTAATCCCTTCTTCTATTCTTGAAATATCATCGCTCTACCTCTTCAATAATTGCAGAGCTATTTTTTATTACTATTGCATGACCCGATATTACATGTATTATACTGTGCGAGTCCCAGCAATTCTTGCCTTCAATTCCTTTCTTCGCGTCCACCATTCACCAACACATTCGAACTTTTTTTCGTGTCCCTTAGGCTGCTGCTTGGAGATTTTTCTGCTTTCGTCACGAATGTTGTTGAATGCTGGTCTAGTCGATTCTTCCTGGAGTGCTGAGATAGTAGTGCTGTGGCGTTCCAATAACTGTTTAGAAGGTGAAACTTCTCCTTGTGATAAACGCAGTGCCCATGCTGCAGAAGACAACCGTGGTCATACCCAACAGTCAGGAAAATTTTGCGATTTTTCGACCATTAGATGATTCTTAGTAAAATTCTCTAATTTCAACTGTTTCCCTTAGAAAGACAAACTTTATAATTATGGTTCTAAAAGATTTTCATGACAAATTGCGAAAGCCTCGGTCGTTTACATCAGTTTCTTCAGTTTCTTAACCCACATTAAAATTATAGTCATATTACTTTGAAATTGCAATGTGCTTGACGTCTCTTGGAACGTTTCCCAATTTTGCTGATATCTGAAAATTCTGGAAGGCTTTCATAAGTTTTCAAACATTTTGTTTACCACTACCAATCCAAAAGGTGAAACTTACTTATTTAGACACTTATATGACCCATCCTCGCCATTCATGGCAATGGTCTGTTTCAAGAATGGTGACGTCCGCTAGTGGAAGTCTGTGACCCCAATTCGATTTTACTTCGAATACCTCTGACATGAGTGATTAATACGCCCATCAATTTTCACAGTCGCACAGAACGCTTGCATCAACCTGAAGTCTCTTCTCATTTGTCACTAACTCTACTGGCCTATTAGACCTATTTTTGATATGTTGCTATAGAATTATGTTTTCCTGGATCTCGAAGATGAAATAGTCTTCGAAAAGCTACGCCGTCTGGTCCAGTTAGATCTTGTGGGTGGCTGTTATGTTTCAGAGCTCGTTATTCGCGCACTTTATGGAACCGATTTCTTATGCGGTTTAAATATCAACCCATTTCTAAACTTTTGGGAAGATCGTTAAGTCAGAAATATGAGCGTGGTGTTTCGAGAATGCCTTTTGATTGAAAGGTTTTTGAGAGGTTCAATTGTTCAGCTTGCACGAGGTTGTAAAATTTTTAATCGGCTGACTTTTTGATGGCTTCATCTTCTTCAGAACCGATTGATCCGAGTCCATTGTCCACAGCCGCTTGAATTTCTAATTTGTTTCTTCATTTTCGAGTCGACTCTAGTCTTCTGGAGTGGATTGATCGGATTGACCGATCGAATGAGAATCTCACTAGCCAGTGCCCTTTTCATCTAACCATACTGTTTGCCTTCTTCAGCAGCCATTGTACACCCCAGCTACTTCTAGTTTGTATTCCCTGTAACCAAACAACCATTGAGTTTGGTGTCCCATTTCGCCATGTGCTTTCTCTTTAACTGAGTTCCTTCTTGTTCCAGCCATGCGCCTAATGCTACTATTAATTCAGAAAATATTAATTAAAGTGGGAAGCCATAATAGCCATCGCTTTGTTGAACCCAGTTTAAAACGCTTCAAATACCTAAGAAATTCGTTTAGGACATTTCCATAAGTGCGCAAAGGGAGACTTCTGAACGAAAAAAGAAACAATTTATGATTATTTTTACTTTTTCCTTCATGGCTGTAGAAATTACTGCGATAACTTTAAGGCAATTTTATTAAGGAGTAGGTATTACTCTGATTGGAAGAAGAGAAATAAAAAGTGGACCAATCTATCGAAGACGTTTTAAGAAATTGAATTTTCGAAAAGTAAAACTAAAACTCTGTTTCTTGAATTACTGTCACAATAGCACATTCAACTGAGTGCTGTTAATCAGTTGGCAAGTTCATTGTGGCGACCTCTCGCTAATGGGAACTCTGGCCGTCCTCTCTACTCTGGTCTGGTCCAAATTAAAAGATGTTACTGGGAAAGAACAGGCTTTTGCTGTACCATATGTTTTCGTCGGAGCTTAGTTAAGTCCAAAAAGTACGCCCTATAAACACTTTACACTCTTCTTTCATGTTGTGGTGTGCCGACATTCTGTAGCGATTTCGTCCACATGGGTTGCTCAATTTGATTTCGCTCTCAGGTGTCTTCAACTTAGAAAACATTTTTTGTAACACAATGAATGTCACGAACTACCCATTGTTTATAAACCCATCTTGTACCTCTATCTGGTCATTGGTAAATAAATTTGATGGCAGCAAATATTTCTAAGAAGATGAACGATCTTTCTCAACGCGGATGAATAGTCCATTTTCAACCACGTTCAGAGTTTCTCGTTGAGTAGCAAGTTTGCTTATAACGCCTTTGATAAAAGCAAAAACCGTCCAGCAACCGTTTATCACTGGAGCTCTTCGGTATAGTATAAATGCATGAGTAATCATTGAATGAAAGACAATTTGGCACGTTTACATCTCCTTGTTGCGATCTCTTGGCTGTAAATTGTCAATGCAGAGAACCTTTCAAGCTTGTTTTCAGATCCAGAAAAATGGAGATAACAGCATTTACTATATTCACTGTATGGCTAGGAATATTCTCGATTTTCTTCACTCTGATGCCGTTGTGAGTTTCAGTAGCAACCACTGAGCTGATTTTTTTTCTTGAATGTTATTGCGTAACGATCCTTACAGTACAATGGTACTCGAATGGCGTCGACGAGGCACTGCTGACGGTTTCTCCTCTGTTAATTTTGTCTTACCAATGCTTATGTAAGCTTTTTTCATAAACTATCTTATCTACAGCTTTCACTCTTTTCGCTCTTTCGTCCTTATGTTTTGTTTGATTTCCCATGTTGACACTGGATGAAACATTAAAGTGAACTCTGAAAAAAAGTGACTAGAAAAGCTCTCTTTTCATGGTTGCAGTAGTTTAAGCAGTTTAATCTTAGGAGTGAAACAACGGAAGAAAATTTTAAAAAGTGAATATAGTTGGATTGAAGCCGTGTAAGGCCGTATCCATTCGAAAACTTCTAGTTTACGAAGCATAGCAGGAGGATAGCCTACGCGATTTCTTGGAGGTGCTTCAACAAAACGTCGTACATTGGTGGGATGACCGTATCCGTACAAAAATTCAGACCCACTTTAGAATTTCGAAAGAAGATTTAAGCCAAATTATCGATTCCTCATGGATTTCCATTCTTCCGATAGCTAACATCAGGTTGTTAACAAAGTTTTCAGTTCTCGGTAGCGCTTTGGCGAATTCGCCTTCTCCCTGCTCTACACAGCAACTCAAGGTTAAGCTTAAGTCTAAGGACGCTAGTCTAGAGAATTACGTAATAGCACTGAACGATTTAGCATACAATGATTCGCCTGAACGAAGGAAACGGTGACTACATGGATTCAGGTAGTACAGTATACCTGGTGTCTTGAAAGAAGTGTGCTGATGACGAAACATTTAAGGCAGTTTGTGTTCGTAGAAGCAAAAGAAGGAGCATTTTGTTGGGAAAGTTGTAATAGGACGAAGTACTCTTCTAGGAAGCTACAGCGCACGGAGAAGGCACAGTGATGACTTCGAAATCAAAGTCACGATTATAATAAGAAGAGCAAAAACATCAACGAGCAACAGTCCTGAGGAGTTCTAGATAAATTATGCAAATTCCGAAGTGACCTCAAAGCATGGTCAGAGATTAACCTTTGTTTCGAATGAGTTCCACCTACTCATCTTATCTGAGTATCGAACTGGGTGGTTTTACTCCTTAAGAACTTAGGCAACTGGAAAACCATGATTTCTTTTAAACAGATTGATTTAAATGATACGAGCTCTCCTGAGTATAAATTGATCGTTCTTTCACAAAAATAGAAATCTACTGGTAATGTGATACTTTTAGAAGCAAACGATATAATTATAGGAATGAGATGCGTTCGAGGCGAGTAGACTAACACCACGCCATTCCCATTGAACATCTGCACCGTATGGCGTATCATTACACTTTGTCAAGAAAATCCAAAGAATCGCAACGCCGAGTTATAATCGAGAATCGAACATGAGAGATCGGGTCGGAGGGTCGAGCGTATGGACCATCCTTTAGGAATTGATAAGCGCGGAGAACTTTATCCCCTATCCTTATGCCTCTGAATGGTGTGACGCATGGACTTTTTCGCTGTGAGGAGACCAAATAAAAAGCGATAACGAAGCGAAACGAAAGCCAATCGAAAAAAGCAGACATGCATTAGAAGGATAAGACGAGAAACAGAATGACCTGTCCAAAAAGGAATTTGAGGGTGATTTATGTTATTTCCTTTTCTCATACTGTTCAGCTTCACATATTGTGAGTATCCAACCACTTCGTTGCCTCGTTCACAAAAGTATTAGGATTTGCGTGCAGTCTGCCAGTTGAGGACTTTGTCTTCGTAATGAATTTCTTTGAATGTCGGTTGAGTAGTCTCTGTCTGCTCTGGATAGCCCTACTACGGTGTTCCCGGAATTTCACCACAGGCAGTCATTACCCTTTCTCGATCAGATAGTAACAGACAAGTCTAGTAGCAACGTGTCAAATGTGGAGGGGCTATGATTGACTTTGTGCAGGATCGAACTAGCGAACAAGTGTACATATCATCTTTAACCGCTCCACTTGGTGTGTCCATAAAACATGGTTTAAATTGAAGAAATCCTTTTAATTCCAGTGGGGTGGAGTAATGGACATGATGGGTCTGTTGAAAAGAGTGGTAGCAAACGATTTTTCCACGAACAAACTCTTAGGTGGCGTTCTGACATGAATCTCAGGAGTTCTCGCAGCGGTCTAAAGTGTCGTAGTTTTAGTTTCCCTATCAAAGTCGCTTTATACAGTTTCTCGAGATTGAAAACTACGGGAAGGGCACTACAATGGGCAGTTAGAAAAAAGCTTCAAAGCTTTCGCGAGTTTTTTTTAGAGTTCGAGATTAAATTCGTGCTGGAATTTCCTTTTATTATTTCTACTGAAAATAATTACTAGTAGGACTGTGGAAGAATTGGAATAGACAGTAGACATAAACCTATAGTTTTGTGATTCTCCAAACAATCACGATTACTCCGCACCTTGGTTGGCAACGCTAGTTTGGTTTCCTTAAGTTCAAATGTTCTACCTGATTGAAATCAGTGATGAGCAAATTCACAACGAACTTTGAAAGATGCTTCGACGACTTTTACTTTTGCTTGTTTTGCACAGCACAACAATTTTTTGTGAGAAACATGATGATATGTAAAGGAAGTGAGGTTTTCGTTCTTGATAGTAGTTGAGGAAGAATTTTGAATAGTTAGGAAGAAAAAGAACCTAACATTGCAGATTCTGAGTGGCTATGATATCGTTGACTCCATTCAAACGTATACGGACATTACAGGACTTCTTGCTGGTTAAAGCACGGCTACATGACGAACGACAACACCAACATCACTATCAATACGATCAACATAGTCTTCTTCATACTCTACATCGCCCTTTTCGCCTATTATCAACCGAAGAGGGTTCGACTATGTCACTTGACTTTAAGCATAGTTCTCTAGTTGAAAATTGCGGAGAAATCTGAGCTATCAAAGTCTTTGAGATTGAACATTCATTCCGTTTCGTGGGAACGTAAATGCCAGGAATTTTCAAGACCTAGAAAGTATGATAGTATTTCCAATGATCTTACATAAACAAATCGCAATAAAGTTACAAAAGTGTCTGATTGACAACATAGCGTTTCAGAAGTACCTTTACAGTCAGCTATTAATATGTGGACTAGTGCTAAAACTGATCTTCATATATGTTGAAATGCAAAGTGAGTTATCGCGTTCAGACTGAAGGCATACAGCTACTAAGATGAAGTTGGTCTTCATAATCGTTCCAATACAGGTAGTGAAGTAGCCTCAGACGTGATGGGATCGATAGCATCCGCCACACAGATCGCTTCCCTCGCTGGAGGAGTCTATGAGATTGTAAGTGGAAAACGGCGTCGATTTTTTCTTTTGGATTTTCTTCCAGAATCAGCGTTTTCCATTTTAGAAGCGAGCTATTTCCTTTGGACACACAGAGTATCTGCCAGCGGTGTTTCAGTATGCTATGTTCCTACTCATTGTGCAATGGCTTGCATTTGGACTGCTCACAGGAAATCCGTACATCGCGGTAGTAACTAATTATGCTAATAACCACTTAGAGCAGTTGCCCGAAACAGTTTGTATCGATACCTTGGCAATAAATCTTTTAGAGAGATAATGAACTCGATTACAAAAACTGGTAGGGTAGTGGATGTGGGTGGTAGTCGGCTGAGAGTATTGCGAACCGTTAAATTCTTCCGCAGCTACCACTTTCTACCTTTAGTCTCGTTTACTTCCTGGTTATTTTTCAACTCCATGTGAAACATTTCTACATGTTTTAAACGTGAAATCCAACTCACACCTTCCAAGCAACCATGAAACGGTTGTGCTTCTCCCCCTTCTGCCATCAAAAGTAACACATATGGTAGGTCAGGTTATTCGGAAATTAATGGTGGATTCCAACCAGTATCTTTTAAATAGCACATCTTAATTCAACATATCCTTTATTGATCGATATAAAGTCATTAGAATATACTCATTTTCGCCTAGTAGAAACAAGTTTATTCACACAAGTTGCAAGAAATTCTGGATTTCTGGAGGCGATGATGTCAATCATTGGAGACGATTTCGGCCTCAGCTTAGTTTCTAAAGCATTTCTTGCAGAAGTTGTCAAGATGCTTGAAGGAGTCGTAATCGGTATTCCAAAAGTCTGGCCATTATTGTCGATGAGGCAAGGTTTCGTAGTCTAGCTCGTTCAACTCTTCCAGCGTCGGTAATGTGTCATATTGCTAATTCTTTGGGCTTCCAATTATTGAGCTTTTCCCGACTTTTAAATCGTCGTTAGGTGGTCCGACGTCATCAATGTTTCGGGCTGTTTGCGCTGCGTACTGCGAGTTCGAATTGATAGAAGTAGATCCTTCGAAATTGGTGTTTTGCCACCTGAATCCCTAATCTTTAGAACTGCCAAAAATTCGACTCGCATTAAAATTAAGTTCGCAACAGTGAAGCGTTTTAAATGAAGAAATCACTAAAACATATACAAAAAGTAAATTGCGAATCTGACATTAGTTTCCGAATCAAATGGTACAAGGCGAAAAAATATGTCTTTTAAAATGAGATGTATTGTGCTGCTGTCACTGTTCAGTCTCCTGTTTTGTTAAAAGAGCTTTCTAGAGAAGACGCCGTGGCTTCATGGTCAATCAGTTACGGAGTACTCGGATTCATTCGTGACCAATATCCTAACATAGATAATACATCCATAAATAGGTATCGTTAGGTAAAAAACAATCTGAGAGAGACGCAGAGCAAAGGCCTCAGTGGTGCAGTGTGTAATACGCTAGCCCCTGGAAAGGGTAATCGTGGTTCGATTTGGCCCGAGGTCCAAGTCTTGCGAATATCTCAGCACCGTTGTGGTTGTACTTCACATCATACACTCCCGTGAAAAATTATAGTAGGCAACAAGTAAAGGGTTTACATTGTCATAAATGTTCTTCAACTATTTTTTCGACATATTCGCAATGAAACCGGGTTTTCGAAAGCACGATAATTTCTTCGTATTTTTGTTGAGCAAACGCGAGGTGTTATTGTTCTTTATTCACGAGTAAGCTGACGTTTCGGCGAATTTCGCCTTCCTCAGAGCCTGGAAAGGTCAAGTTGATAGCAACTCACTCGGCCAGACGCCTCCATAACCAAACAAAGAAACTCCAAACCAAGATTTCAATCACTTTGAACACAGCTTTGCACACTCACCGCTTTCTATGAGGTTTCCACTAAGTATGTCACGTAGAGACCAACCGCACAGAAATCACGTGGAAGTATAATGTGCCCCTCACATCAGAAAAGCAGTTTTATATACTGCCCTATATCACGCGTGATAATGAGGCATTCTTCCCTGCGGCTCATTTTCGGATTTCTGGAATTAATCCAGAGTGCCTCGAGAGTTTTTCGCGCCTGTGTTCGTGATTCGCGTGCGAGGATCGTGACACATACTTCGAAGTCGTCCCCGTTATGTCTCTGGGTCCTATGCGTGCCTAGCGGGGTATTTGGTCTATTTTTGCCGGCTAGATGTTCTTTCATGCGAACACAGAGGGGTCTACCCGTTTCGCCAATGTATTCGTCACCACACGTCTTACAGCGGATCAGATAAACTATACGCGAGCTCATGCAATCACCGTCTCTACCACTGGGGCAAATTATGCAATTTTGAGTTGCACATAGACGGTCATATAGGCGGTTACGAACTAGCTGGCGCTTAAGATTACTCAGTGGTATTTCAACTACGCTCACCGATTTCTCT
>UYYA01000352.1:0-67085 GCA_900624975.1 Angiostrongylus costaricensis
GTCAACTTTATGTTTAACGTTTTGTTTTCTGCCTTCTATAATTTTCATGGAAGGTTACTAAGCGAAATACAACCACATGTTGCTGAGATATTTGCAAAACTCTGGACCGCAGGTGTCTATGATGGGGAACGAACGCGCTATTATCCTTTCCGGGGAGTAACGTGTTCACCACCACACCATGCAGGACCTTCGTTTCCATAGCTTAACTGGGTTCTATGCCGATTTGCGCTCCCCAGATCAACCCCGCTGACGGGTGATTGCTGTGGCAAAAAGATCGATAGAAATAGCTAAGAGACAGGCGAAACGAAGGACCCGCATGGTGTGGTGGTGAACGCGTTACTTCCCGGAAAGGATAATACCGCGTTCGTTCCCCACCATAGACACCTGCGGTCCAGAGTTTTGCAAATATCTCAGCAACGTTGTGGTTGTATATCGTCAGCTCTCTTCATCAATTAGTTGACTCGATTCATCGGTAGGCCACCGCGAGTCATTGTAAAGGCCGGATATGCACTCAATCACCTCTAAACGATGTTTAATAAAGTGGAATGCATGGCGCATCCCTTAGAGATTGATCAACGCCGAGAGCTTTATCCTTTTACCCTTTAACTAAATATGTTGAAGTAAACGCTTCCCAACATGTTTTTTTTAAAAATTTATAAAGGTACAAGTACCGAAATTTCAGGATGGTTTTCGTCAGCAGAAGCTTCAGGATATTTCGATTACTTCACGGCGTGGAATATTCTCACCGTTAACACCAAATGGACGAATTATTGTGAACGATATGTTGGCATCCTGCTATAGCGATGTTAACGAGGCCACCTTGCAAAACACCTATTTCTCCGTGAGAAACCAACTCAATTGTTTTACCGGATTTCGTATCTTTTACCTTTACTGCTTTTCCAAAATGAGCGTCACAAAATTTCGTGGTCAAGTGGTTAGTGTTGTGTAGTATAGGCATGGTCGATGGTCCTATTCCTAGACCAATCAAGAGTTCTATCGCGCCTGAGTCGACAAATTGGTGCTAGATTTGTGCATGGAAGATTATGTTCGCAAATGGAGGTGATTATACTTGTGGTGAGAAACTTGCATCATTCTAGTTGAATTGGCTCCGAATTCCACCGAGGATCAACACGCTCAACATTTAACAACATTCATGAAGAACTCAAAAACTTTAACTTCTCATCCAGATTCTGTGCAGATTCCGGCACAAGATCGTGGAGAAGGCTGAAGTCATGATCCCAAGTAAACTCGTGTATCTTAAATGTTTTAGCTCGATCCTTTCTAGCTGCAATGTCAACATATCCAAACTCTTTTTGAAGGCTAAACACTGGTTCTTCACTGTTCCCCTCGTCGACAGGCGAGTCACTGCCAGAGTGCAAATCTGATGACCCATCAACAAGCGCAAGGAAGTGTAGTGCGTTGTTTGCAGACATCTCACCACCATCGATTGTTGGGCGCTAAAGGCTTGCCATGCGACGGAGGAGTTCATCGACCTCGCCAGTCTGTGTCCCGGTGTTTTCCCTATTTCACAGGGAACAATCAGGAAATTAACGGCGAGGTGGCTCTAACATTTGGCTGGGATAGACAGCTCCAACGCCATGTACGAATGAACACAGGGCGTGTGTGTGACTAAGGATGATCACTGCTGAGGTAAGGTCGTTGAGCGACCAAGCCATGCTTGATGCGCTACAACCCTATTGATGTCATCCAAGTATAGAATTTTCGGCTCATCCACATATTTCAGCCCTCTTAACCATTTCGTATCACCACTGCTACGCTCGAATTCTCGTTCATGAAGATTTATAAGGAATGAACAACGTTGCTTTGTGGCGGCCGTAATAGCCATGTAATGGCGAATGGAATCCATTAAATTACCGACACCATAATACAAAGTGCTGACTGTCTCAAGAAAGATCTAGTCACAACTCTGGTGCTGCTTGGTGAACTGTAATAACGGAGACCATAAGCCTTTGAGATGTCTAGCCATCACGAACAAAGGTAACATTTTGGTGGAAACGGCACAAATGTGAACGAAGCCAATCACTTCCACACCACGAAGAGGCACCTTCCTCAAACTTAGGTAAATGAACCAGTGTTTAGCTTTCAAAAGGAGTTTGGTTATGTTGACTTTACAGCTAGAAGGGTTTGAGCTAAAACATCTAAGATACATGAGTTTACTTGGAATCATAGCTCCAACCTTCTCAACTATCATGTGCCGGAATCTGCACAGAATCTGGATGAGAGGTTCGAGCTTACGCAGAGACTTACGTACTCTTTCATGGGTGGTTATGAGAATGTAGATACGACGGTGTATAGAAACGTTGTATGAAACTATATTCAAAGGCTTTAAGTGGAAGCCGGATCGACGCGTAAGTCGGATAACTTTCGTGAATGGCAGATACGAGGAAACGAATCGAATGGAAGGAATTATGTGGTATCAAGTGATGCCGGTGAAATAATAGTAATAGGTATAATAACTTAATGATAATACCCTATCACCTTTAGGTGTCTGTAGTGGAGTGGTTAGAGTTACACTGCTATACACTGATGGTCAGTCTTGATGGTCTAATTTCACACCCCGGACCCGCCAAGTTCTCTGCCCTTCGGGACGACAATTTGGTACCAGACTTGCCTGAGAGGATAAAAACACTGATTTGATACATCGAGAGGCTACCACATGTATGTGCCAGATATGGATTCAGTCACGTCTACGATACTTGACGAAGTCAAATGCATTACGCACCCCTCAGAAATTGATTAACACCGGAAGCTTTGTTTATGCTTCTAAATATCCTATGTACCTGAAGTATCACGTGTACAAATCTACGCATGTTTTATTAAATTGCTGTTGTAGGCAGAGTATAATTTTTTCTAGCTGAAAAACAGGTGAAACGAAGGACCGGCATGGTGTAGTGGTGAACGCGTTAGTCCCCGGAAGGGGTAGTACCGTATTCGACACCCGCCACAAACACCTGCGTTCCGGGGTTTTGCAAATATCTCAGCATCATTGTGGTTTTTTCTACCACTTGAAGTTCCGGGAATCCAAAGCTGCCCAGGTCGTTCTCAAGTCGTCACAACAAGCAGTGAACGAACACATAACATTGTACTCTTCTGATTCAGGTTACGAGGGAATCAGAAGTGGGGTCGTGTGCTGTTCCTACTATTTGATAGTGTGATGGGAATAGTAATTCTTTTCATTATCAGAAAATTAGTAAGAGGTCATGTCGTTTTATGAGCTCCAATTAATTCAGCTCGCATTTCTAATTGTTTTAAGACGTCCTTAGGTTGTAGTGGTTCGAAATTAATGTTTTATTTCAGTTTAATATTAAAATCCTTTGCATATTCAGATGATAACATCTATTCGAAGACGACTGCTCAATCTGTTTGGTTCATGGATAAATCAATCTGTAAGTGTGATCAATACAATAGTTTCAAGTGTACTAGCATTTCCATGCATTTCCTGGCTCCGGCCATCATTAGTGCTACATATAGCTCTTACTGTTCAAGGTCGATTTTTGTTTAATTTAGATCGACCTACCGTTCGGGTCCGAGTTATCATTGGAGGTGTTACGACTGGTTGTTCCATACGTCAAATAGAATCTCTCCATAAAAAAATATTAAATGAATTGCACTTAATGTGTTGTTTTTCCATTTCTCCTTCGTCAACAGTTTTTCATTGCTGTGAACACACTCATAGGCTCCCCATATTTCTTTCCTCCTTTCATATACATCTCTATTTTTCTGGCGTTACAACCACTCTCATCGGTCATTCTAAGTACCATCACGACGAATTCATGCTTATCACTTAGTATTCGCAACGAAGAGAAACAATAACATGTCGTGGTGAAAATTGGAAATGCAAATTAGGAGGAGGCGCATGTTTTCGACCGTTGTGCTAATATGAGCCTGCATATTTCATCTACATAGGTTGCACCTATAATAAAATTGTCTGATTTCCTCTATTTTCACTGAGCAGTCGACTTCACTCTTCATCATTAACAGAAATTCTTCTGGCTTTTCTTTTCCAGCAGAGATCTAAGTATCTTCCAACACTATGAATACAATCACTGGTGTCGTTGTTGTTGTTTTCGTTAATGTATAAACCTTCATATTATTGTTAACGTTATCGTTATTGCCATTTGCAAGTCCCAGTTCTTAACATGTCTACCGTGATTCCAAAGTGAAGAGTTTGACGAAAAGTTTGAGACCTTCATTAAGAAACCCGGCCAAGAATAAACCTGTACCAGAGCAGAAAACTGTGAAGCTCTTTGCATTTATTCGTTGTTCATAGTCAATCGGAGAAATGTGATGTGCCACAGAAAATGATGGAGTCATTTTTTATTGCTCGCCAGAGTTACTCTTCGATTACTGGTCGCTGTTATAAGGTTACATTCACCAGTCGTTGAAAATCACTTTCATCTGTTTTTCCTCTATTAATCGTCGAGTAACATTAGAGAGCACCGGTGCTCTATTTGCCGCTGTCGTGCTCACAAACACCTCAGTAAGTCATTTTCGCTTCAGGGAATCGCTAAACATAACGTTCTTATACTAGGTTGTTAATAAATAATCCTGGGCATAGGCTTGGTGGTGTTCCAGCTGTTGGCTTCGTAACCCGCGGTACGAAGTCGTTAACGGCTCTTTTTCATCTGATATAGTTTAGAACTAGCGTCCAGGTTTCCATCGTGTACATTAAGGCAAGAAGAATCATTGCATGGAATAGGTGGACACAGAAGTTCGATTCTCATGAATGCTCTCAAGCGCTTCGCTTTTTCTTTCTGGGCGCTGAGGCCTAGCTCATTCATCATATTGATTCCTTAAACCGGGTGGACATAGATGTAAAATTTTCGTTCAGAAATCTGCGACGCTGAGAGTAAATGGACATTGAAAACGTGCTTTCATCATGAACATCGTCGTGAGATTTAATCGAAGAACAGTTCCCCGAAAGTGCCTTCAGAAGCGATCAGAATTCGTTCTGCCTGACTGATGCATGAACTCGTAAGAATGACACATGCGCAAAACAAAAACGGCGCAGATTCTGGCCATTTCTCGAGGGTGCCTGCACGTAACTTCATGCTAACCGCCTTCTTCTCCTTACTGGTTCCTCTCTTATCATCGATGTTAACTTTGCTGCGGAGTAGTGTTATTTCTATTCGAAATTTTTTCGTATTTAACGAGCAATCTTTATATAATTTTCAAAGCAACCGTCATTTAACCTCGGTTATAGAATAATCTATATCTTTAGAATTGTTGAGCTTACATGAGGTTGATAAGGAACTTTATTCGGCTAACGTCTCGACGTCTTCGTCTTCATTAGAGCCGATGATCCGTGTCGATGATCCACATTTACTCGTTCTCTCGATTTGGCGTCATCGTTCTCGCACCGAGAGAGATCTTCTTCAATAAACACCGCACGAATGAGGCATGATCTAACGTACTCGAATACAGCTCGACAACTATCGTCATTGTGGTGAGCTAAACAGAAGTTAAAGAAGAAACCATGTTCTAGATACACAAAGGATTTCAAAAGGGCTTTCCTCAGGTGTAGATTTTTTGCTTAAGATCATCTTCCAGTCAGGATCTTGGGTTGTTTTTTGTCATTTTGTGGAGCCAACAATGTTAGTCGTTGTTTAAGCAGTCGAAAAAATTTTCTATGAATCATGGATTCTATTGCGATGCTCATGTAGTCTTGATAAACTAAACTTTTTCAAAATCTATTGAATTTATGATAAACCCTAGTTCTTTACAGTTCTTGTTTTTCTGTGAATTATTCATCTCTAATAACCCGTCGTTTTCGTCTTAAAATGCAGTTTCCTAGGGGAACCAATTTTTTCTACGATTTCACAGTCTTGGCTAAATACCAATAACTTTACTAAACTTATCATTCATCCTGCTAATAGTCTCAATGAGACCATAGTTTTGTTATTACGGCCTTCGTGTTTTCTCAATCTGTGAGGAATATTTGAGTCATGAGACAACTTTGCGCTATAACGAGAACCCCATATTGGAATCTCAATTAGCAGCAGTCGCCATCTGGGTCCATCCCGACATTGAATAGAATTTCGCCATGGCGACATCGAATATTCATTGAAAATAATGCGTTCAATAAGACTACCTACAATCATCAACTAAGTGTGCGATACATTAACTCGTCGCCAGATTTATATTTGATTCAGCTCTTTATGTCCCTTGTAAAGATCGCTTGAACTTACGTTATATTGGTAAGTGTGACAACATCTGACATCATCACTTTACGTGGTTTTTAACATAAACGTGTTCTTCAGCGTACCCGATGAAAATCACCCTCAAGTTATGACTGACTACATTTTGGTTAGCTCATCTCACGCTGGTATTGGTCGTTCCGGTTGCAAGCACGTTGTCATTGTGTAGTCGATTCACTACCGTATTCGTTCGTCTACTTAACGGCAAATTCATGAGTCTTAGCGGCCAAACTAGACTACGCAGCTGTGCAGCATGTCTTTGTTCACAAAAGTAAACACATAATGCTATAAACAAACCCATTAATGTTGTCCATTTTCCAATTATCACTGGTGTTGTCAATTGTCGCCTTCATTATCTCTCATTGGTTCGTTTCGTATTCTTCTCTTTTGACAGAGTTTCGATTTCAAACTCATCGATATTTTTTAGGTTAGTTAGGCATTTTCGATGGCAGTTCTGTCCTTCTGATTATCAGACCGTACATGAAAGTATTTTCAAGAATATTCCGCCATGATGTGCTTGCAGTTGGTGTTGCGTCTATTCAGGAATCCACGGGTCCAGGTAATGTATAGAGAAATGCGACAGTTTTTTTTCTTAGGCTTGTGTTTACTTCACGCGTTAGAAAGTGTGGCTTTGAATTTACCAGTGATTAATTTGAATAATGTCAACTGGGTTCATAGCAGTCCTAAAATTCGATCCTTAGTCCGCTCACTAGAAAGCTGATATATTTATACATCCTTAGAGAGCGATTCTATGTTGTTGAGTAATGTTTTCTTTTTCTAAAAATTGTCGATGCTCTCTCGAATCTCATCTCTTTATGGAGACATTTCTTTAACGACTCTCATTTAAGTGCTGTTCTAACTCTGTTTTCATTATCTGCCCATCCGTGTCTGCATTGGGTTCAGCTGTGCCAATGACGAATCAATAGTGTTTTAATAGCATTTCAATAGTAACCGCTTTTGGAAACCGGTCAAATCGTTCACGTCGATTCGCTCGTCTGCAGTTTTTCGTCGAGCATACTCGAGTTTTAGTTACAGGTCCTGCACTCAAATTGTGTGGTATTGATCTAAATGCTTGGGTTTATGTAGTCGTCACATCCACCTGCACTTCTGACGATTGCCATCGTTACATGTTTATGTGATCTCCTTTAATTAAACGACATTGTCAACGCTGACAATAACATTTCGAATGCCAATTTGATTAATCCAATGTTGAGCTTAATGCATGGATTCGCAAGCCAAGTCCACGAACGATTTCGTTGGTTGAAAATCTGTAATTCCGCGAATGAAGAATAAACTTCTGAGCAAGTCATAAGGATTGCGAACGTATCACACAACTCTCCTTCAGTCGTGCCTTTTTCGCAATATTTTACCATAACAATATCGAGTTATGAGGAAACCCGGAACTTTAGGTGGACTTCGATTTTGCGCTCAACCTTTCTCGAGGTCACGTGGACCTCACCAACCCAAGCTTCTACTTTACCTTTTCCTCAACTAGGCGGTACTATCAGCAATCGCTGGTCAAAAAGAATGATATGACGAGCTCAAATCAGCATCGAACCCAGAGGGCAGCAGTGGAGCCTCGGATTATGTGATAGGAAGCGCGTAAACCCCCTGAAAGGATAATCTGTTGTTTGAACACCACCTGAGGGTTCCTTGTTTTGCTGATATATTAGCACTGTTGTAGTGCTATTCCACTTAATACCTTATCATGGAAAAAGGATACGCAGTAAATGAAAGTTGAACATTGTGTTTCAACATGCTTTTTACTCAACTATTCGTCCATGACGTCAACAAGTCCATTTTCTCCCGCCTCTAGTGCATTCATTTTTACTAGCCCGAAGGAATTGAGCACCTAATCCTGTCATATTTTGAAGTTTTGAGATATCTAGGAAAAAAGTTTTCTTCAATTTAGAACTCTTCTCATTAGCAATGAGTCCAATCAACTGTTTCTTTTCGTGAACTTACATTCAGTTTTTGATAAGGGTTCTAATTTACTAACTCTGATTTCAGTTTTCTCTTATGCACAATATCCAGAAGAGGAACAGATTCGAGGTATTGTTGGGTATTGCTGGGGAATTGTCACTCATTTAGTAATCTCACTCTATGAGTGATCGAATATATCTGACCACATTTTCGCAACAGTTTTATATAAGTGAGATATTTCACGCATGTACTTGCCGTCTCATTGACGACATCTTCGTCTAGAAAGCGAAACCGTTTACACTTCATTGTTCGTTGCTGTTGTTGGTGTTGGCGTATGCGTTTGCTGGTGGTTTCATATTCAATCACTTGGAAGCAGAAGCGTATGAACGTCATCATGAAGAGAATCGTAATAAGAAGATGAGCTGCGTTCTAGAGGTACAACGAACGTCAAAATACGTTCTTGTTTCATTTGTCATGTTTTTCTCGTAATCATGTTTTTCTCGTAAATTATCCTCCTATGCGAATTCTTTCATTCATTTCATGCAATAGTAGTTTATAAGTGGCAAGAAGCTGTGCAGCAAATTATTCTTAATGCAGAAATGATGAATAACTGTAAATAAATTGCGAGGTGGTAATAACTTAGTGTACTAACTTAGCTTATCACAAAATTGTCGCCCATTTCACTGGAAAGTCCATGGCGGAATGTGACTGCAAAGAAAATCGCCAACTGCTATGAACCGGAAAGGTGAGCGGCAGCCATCATTTTAAAATCTCACCACAACTGAACTAAAATCTCTCGATTGCTGAACGTGACGATCCAAGAGAGATGGCTAAAAATTGTAAAAGTAGGGAAACAGTGAAGGGAAGTATGAGTAGATACCCAAATTTAGATGAGAAATTTCTATGCGATAAAAAGTTCGCGAAACGCTACCGCTAGCAAAATTTTTCTTCCATAGAAAGGAGGTTTGTAAAAGACTAGGAAGCACCATTAGGGGAAAAGAGACCTACTGAAAAAATGACATGAAGCAAGTTGCTTTGACGTATTGCACCAAGAAAGCTGAAACGTCATCGAGTATTTTCACTGCCTATTTTTAAGGGTATGTTTAAGGGATGAGCGAAGTGAATGGTCATTTGTAACCGCCACGCTCTATGGTTTCGGTATTGTGACAACACTTGGTAAGATATTAAATGTTTTGCTTGTGAAACTTGCATAGACTACAGATAATCGGCTTATTAGCACTAAACGATTAGTAGTAAAATTTTTCCCATTACATGTAATATTGTGAATTCTCAAAACTGTTTTGATGCTTGTAAGGGATAAATGGTATAAGTGTTCATTTAATAATCAATCCCTTAACGATCCTCTGCGCATTCATCTCTATTGTTAGCACCGCATAGGTATGGTTGGAGGCACACGTATACTATGACTGGCGCTAGCTTGTCGTTGAATGTAGACAGTATTTTTATCCTCCTATGAAAGTCTGGTACTAATACGTGCAAAGCTCTGTACGCCCTTGCAGTGGGATCCAAAGCCAAGACCACGCGTTTGCTTCAAGACACCACTAACCACTGCATCATACGTACTCCAATGTTTCGCATCGATTACGGTTTCCATCAACCTTAGTAATTTAGTTATTAGTTATTTTCCATACTGATGACGTCATTAGTAAGTTGAAACATTTTTATTTCAAATCGCCTGATTAGCTCGATTGTCAAAACGTTGTCTTTATTCAAATAACTCTTGTCTTACCAATGCATTTGAAAATTTTATGGATATGGCAATTTTTTACGCAAGGATTTTTTTAATCGATTTATGTAAACTTGGTTTGGTGCGCATTTCATTTTCCACAGTTTTAATGCTTAAAATTCTCTAATTGCTCGGATAACCCTACCAAACCCCTTTGTGAAGTTGTGCTTTAAAGAACTGTTTTAGTAGAAATCTAAGCGTCTCTGCTGGTAAATAACTATCCCTTATGGCGCTATTTTGCTTGATACTTGATACTTGAGTGGTCCGTCCTCACTAGTTGTTCGGGTCCCAGCAGAATTTCCATTTTTTGGGGATTTGCTGGTTTAGCCATTGTGGTTTCCTGGAGTCCAGAGGTTAGTCAGACCAAGGTCTGCCCCAGGAGCTCTATTTTATAGCTTTTTCATGTAAGGCGTCGACAACTTCTTTTTTCCGATAGAACTAGCTGAGAGACAGGCGAAACGGAGGACCCGCATGGTGTGGTGGTGAGCGCGTTACTCCCCGGAAAGGACAATAGCACGTTCGTTCCCCACCGCAGGCACCTGCGGTCCGGAGTTTTGCAAATATCTCAGCAATCTTGTAGTTGTATTTCGCTTAATACCCTGCGATAAAAATAATAGAAAGCAGAAAATAAGAAGTAAACATTGTGAAATCCTTTCTTGTTTTTTGAGCTTTATATCCTTCCATAATATATTTCGACTTCTTAATAAACTTAGAGAGGATTTAACTATTCTACATTCAAGCAGAAACATTTGCTTTATCTTATTTGCTTACTGGATAAAGTTAAGGTTATAATCGCATTGCACCTATCACATACGCGGGTCGACTTTTTTGCATTGCTTACGGTATTTGTGGTATACCAATTACAATGATTATTATCGCTAACGTCGGACAGTATCTGAATAACTTTGCTAGCGATTCGAGGCGTAGGGTAAGTTTACTGTGCCATTATTACATTTTATAAGGGATTTACTGTCAATTAAACTGATAGTGAAAAATTGGTTGAAAGGATTTTCATGCTTATCAAATGGTGCAATTGTTTCAAACTAGTAATGCATTCAAAATGAGTGCAGAAATTATAACTCTGGAGACGGATAACAACGGAGCTTGTTGCTTGCTTGATATTGTAAGAAAACGAACTGAGCTAGACTGACACATTCGTGGCAGCACAAACTATATGAGGTTTGCAAATGAAGTCTTGAGAGTAAGAATGGACGGTACGATTCATACATGATTTATTTTCTTTCCAGCTGCTTATTCTCAAATTAAGAGTTTTCTTGCCATAGATTTATCTGTTCCCCTATAGTTGCGAGAAAAGCTTTATCCTCGTATACTTATGCTTAATAACTTACCAAAAACTGTTTTTCGTTGCGAGTTATCTTTTCCGGCGCAGAAGATGTAAGAGAAAGATAATTTATCTCATACCATGAAGTCTGCTGCTGATGAGAAGATTAATGGATTATTTCACACATAGTATATAGACTACGAGTAATATGCTTCCACAGAACGTATCTTTTGAAACAATAAATTTTTTCAATCTGCTATCTTTACTGGAAGTGTCATTTCTCAATTTCGCTTCTCAAAGCGACCAAGTCATCGTATATCGTTCAAATACACGGCTATTAGCAGTCGTAGAAACACTGACAATTTAAAGGAAACGCAAACGCTTAGGTACACTTGTGATTTGAAATCATTCATTTCCATTTCCTCCACACTTTTGAAGTAGAGTTTCAATGCCTTTTACTGAACTACTAAGTGATTACGTAGAATAGTTACCGTGCACATCTAAGTCGTGGGAAAATAGAGAGTAGTCCACTTTATCAAGAAACAGAAATATGTCTACAACTTGGTAGGCCTTTTGAAACGCGGAGAACACGACTTTAACCGGTCATTTTTGTCAGCGATGACTTCTCTTTGGCGCCATACCGCGTTTATCAAACTTCATTGCAAGGATAAAACAGAAAACATCCCTTTTTGTTTGCTTCGTCTCCATCTTGTTTGTTCGGATCGTCTTTGGCTTCTTTGCTCGCATCGCCTTCATAATCTTTATTCTTTTAAGTCTTCAATTTTGATGAGTAGTAAGTCGGAAGTGAAGCTGAATTCATCTTCCGGAAAAATGATTTCGTCAGTCTTTTAACTAGGCTCCCTTTTAAATCAACATGGTAAATCATGATTGTCGTATGGATTGAAAAGGTTTGGAGGCCGAAATATATTTAGCATGCATTGTGAGACCGGTAACAATGAGCTAACAGTAGTATTGTGGAAAAGTGAACGAGTTGTTTTTATCACATACGACTGGGAAACGTTCGAAAATCATGAAGTGACACACAGAACAACATGGGATATATATGTACATATATGTGGAATATAAAAAACAAAAAAATTTCAGTGAACTTTATGGCTTTCCCGAATCACTGAGCCATAAGCACGAAGAGTGGCGCACTATCATTTCTTAGGGAGAGATGTACAAAAAACTGGCGCATATTGCAATTCAAAAGAGCATCGACAAAAATAACTCTTCGCAAATATGTTAAATAAGAGTATAATAAAAGTGTGGTGGTGTTTTATAAATGACAAAATGGGTCGCCTGATAACACCACTGACTTTGAAAGAGAGCAAAAAAACCTGGATTTTGAGTTGTGAAGACCATTGGTGTTGGCGATAGCCCTCAAAGTGAATGTTTAGAAACTCTCTAATAAAAGGATAAGTGGATAAAGCTCTCAGTGTTAATCCATTCTTGAGGGATGCACAATGCATTCGAATTTATTGAACATCGTTAGAGGTAATAACTGAATACTCGCGGACCATGGAAGGATGGAAGGCTTGGAGAGCCTGGGATGCGGAATTGATCCTATGTGTATTGCAAGGCGCCTCTAACTATTGGGATAGACTCGCCACTTAGACTCCTTCCATTTAGCAATATTTTATGGAACTTTTTATGTTCGCCACCATGGCCCTGAATTATTGGAACTTTTTAATATTAAAAAACTAAAATAAGCAACAATGAGCTTCATTTTGATTTCATTGGGAACCATAATTAGTTCACCGACCCCTCTTCGAGCTCTCTCAAAAGACGAATTGCGTCATTCTTTTGGTACGGTGTCCTTCTAGATTTTTTTTTTGTTGAGCAGAGTTGAGTTTGTTGTTTTTTTGTTGATCTGCATTTTTATGGTTCCTGTTTTCTTATACCTGTTGTAAAATTTCCATTTCACTGATAATTTGCCAGAGGGGCAGGGTATTCTGTCTACGGAGTCTCGAATCGTCACACCTCTTGTGTACCGAAGATCGACATTGTTAAACATCATATGGCTAGGATGATGAGGCAAATCAGTGGGATATTGTTCTAGTTCCTACACTGTGCCGAAATTACATTAAAGGTTAAAAGAGAGAGTGTCCAGGGTGATATGCCGTGTCGAAATTG
Organism: Angiostrongylus costaricensis; assembly: GCA_900624975.1. Taxonomy (NCBI): domain Eukaryota; kingdom Metazoa; phylum Nematoda; class Chromadorea; order Rhabditida; family Metastrongylidae; genus Angiostrongylus; species Angiostrongylus costaricensis. The sequence continues at coordinate 13,307 of UYYA01000352.1, forward strand.
GTTTAGAGAATAAAGCAAAAAGCGTCGGTCGTTGACAAGGGTTTACTCTTAGCTGAAATTTAAACGGAAAACATTTCATTTCCACGACAGACTTCCTATTAATCTCGGTATTGATCGAACAATGCTTTATATTGCGAGGAAGGGAAATCCCCCGAAACATCAGCTCATAAATCACCTGCATCACCTGTAGTCTCGTTGATCGTCGAGTGACTCGAGCGGGCGCCAGTAAATCTTTCATTTTTCCCTGTCGCGTGCAAGAGTATCCTAGTGGATTCTACTCGCTCTAGGGATTCGTCGAGCATCATATCTTTCTTCTAGGCTCTTCGTGAAGAACTCTGGCCATCGGGTCGGTGGTCTTCCTGCAGTACCTTTGACATCCCAAGGAATCCAGTTACCAACGGCTCATGTCCATCGGTTGTCATTCCTGGAGCTAGGTCGTTCGTCATACTGACTCTCCGACCTAGATAGATATAACTGGAGCATTCGAAGATATTCGTTTCGTTGAGCGTGAATGGGGCAAGCGAAACCAATCCGTTCTTCATGAACATCGTTTTTGTGAGATTAGTCGAAGACCAATCTTTCCACAGGCTTTATCAAAGTTGGCAAGCATACCGTCCGCTTGGCTAATGTTTGGTGTTATAAGGACAATGTCATCAGCAAAGCGAAGATGGTGTAACTGCCAACCATCGATTTTCACTCCCATATTGTCCCATTCCAACGTTCGCATGACGTTCTGGAGTGTGGCGGTAAATAATTTTGGCGAGATGGAACCGCCTTGCCTAACGCCTCTTTTGACGTCAATGTTAATATCGTTGTAGAATAGTGACACCTTGGTTGTGAAACTTTTTACAGCTCACGAAGGATCTTTATGTACTGAGTGGGGACTCCTTGACTATCAAGGGCTTCCAAGACTGCTTCTATCTCCTCTGAATCAAATGCCTTATGTAAATCTATGAAAGTGAGACAAAGAGGTCTTTTGTACTCTTCGATACTTCAATGAGCCTTTTTACCGTGTGGATACGGTCCATCGTATTAAATCCTTTTCGGAACCCTGCTTGCTCCCATGGCTGTCCTTTGTCTAGTGTTCTGTCAATCCTCTTTAGGACGACTCGAGTGAAATGCTTGTAGACGACAGACAGTAAATAGATTGGGCGATAGTTGCCGATATCGTGCAGGTCACCCTTCTTGAACAATAACACGGTCTTGCTGGTCTTCCACTGAGTAGGGACCTTGAATTCAGACAGGTAACGTGTGAAGAGCTGAGCCAGTGTGTTTACGAGGACTGGCGGAAGGTTCTTCAGGTGTTCTGGTCTTATCCTCCCCGGACCTGGTGCTGTTCGATTTTTCACCGACGAAATGGCATTTCGTATTTCGGAAGGGAGAACCGGTGGCACAACATATCCATCCTCCTTTATTTTATCTGACGGAAGGTGGACGTGGCTATCGAAGTGATCCGAGTAGTATTCGTGAATGGTTTTCTCCATTGCTTTTCTGGACGCTGTAATTGTTCGGTCTTGGAGTTGGAGTGCAATCATTTCTCAGCCCATAAATAAAGATGTAAAGTAAGACCTCGTGTTTGCTCAACGAGAATATAAAGAAAGTATTTAACTTTTTTTCAGCTTGGGTGGCTTCTGATTTGGGATGAACCCTCACTAGATTTCACATTTGCATACCGAAAAACACTCACTGATGGTGCTATTAAGCACAGGAGAGGGGTTCATTATCAATACTTTGCGCTCAAAAAAGGAAAAATCTGTGAACTTACGAAACTGTGGAAGAAATATATAGAAGCATATGAAATTGAGTTTATTATTAATAACAATGAGTGAGGCGCGTGTGGCGCGGAGGTCTGAGACGCCCTGCAACACACACGTGGAATCGATCCTCGCGCCCATGGCACACCAAGCGTTCCATCCCTCCGGGGTCGCTAAATTTGGTCCCAAACTTGTATAAAGAGTAGCAGCACTAGCTTAATATATCGGTAGGCCACCGCAAGTCATTGTAAAGGCCAGATATACATTCAATCACCTCCACGCGATCTCTAATGAAGTCGAATGCATAGCTCATCCCTCAGGGTTTGATCAACTCCGAGAGCTTCACAGCTTTTAACAATAAGTGGAAATTATAAAACCATAAGAGAAACATTAAAATATTGGAAATTCTTAAATGACTGCCATTCTGTAAATCAAACAAACACCATATTACTGTATCAACATCTGGTTTCAGTTAGAAGCGTATCGTACTCAACGGCGAATATCACGCGCTTCATTGTCTGGTAAAGAATACAAGGTAAGATCTGTACGAAATTTCGACGTTCTATAGACTAAACTCAGTCATCTCACCTTCTCGATCCACAGGTCATTTCTAGACCTCTTTGGGCATTCTCTCGTTTTTATGTGTTATTTCAGAACATCTAACCGGATTTTTCCTAATGAAATTTTTGTCGCTGTAGTTCATCTATATAGGAATGGGCAACTTCCACTAATAGAAGCTTCGCAGTGCTCTCAAGAACTGTCTTTGATCCTTGAAGGGTTGTATATTCTGTTGGCGAGCACTTTTTTTCCAAAAAAACCTAATAAAACTCCCAAACCTTTTTTGTTCCATCACTACCTAAATTTAGATGGTTCATTTTACGTTGTCAGTTCAGTAACGGATTTAATTTGCAAGCATCTTGCTGGCTGTGAAAGTTTTTTCTTCTCGGGTCCTGAGGATTGTATTTGCTTTAATCACAAGCAATGGGCTAGAAAGAACTCTGCTGTCTTACGACTAGGATCCTTTCAATAAGGTGCAAAGGTAGAATAACCTGGGATTTCGAATTCAAATGGCATAATTTCAACTTATTATTTACTGCCTACTCTTTTTAACGGCAGGGTATATATTGCGAAATATAACTTTGATGATGCTGAGATATTTGCAAAACTCCGGACCGCAGGTGTCTGCTGTGAGGAACGAACGCGCTGTTGTCCTTTCCGGAGAGTAATGCGTAATACAAATCGTATACTTTGCTTGAATATCCTCAAATGGAGTGAACTCCCTCTGTATCGTGTTTTAAGCGCAAAAGGCACCCCTTTATCTTGTTAGTGCTAGAAATCTTTGAGGTAGCACGACAAATGCATTACATACCTAAAAAAAAGTCCTTTGTGTTTTATAAACTTTCAGTTTTTCTAGGACTCTTCTATACAAGTTACATCACTCGCTTTGTTAATTGCTTTCCTTATCTACGTTGCAATGGGTGCACTCTTACTTCCAGCACTAAACGGACAGGTAATAACCCTATAACGTAATTGTTCCAGTTGCTTTCCTAAAACAGCTTCTAATTTAGGCAATTAATCCAACAAAAGAATAGTGTAGCTTATTTACTTTTTTATTAATTGTCAAATCATGCAAGAATTACTATTGAAGCTTTCTTTCCTTGGATTTTTCTTTGTTTTTTTTCATTCTTCTCTCTTTCTTTTACTTCTGAATTCCTAGTCGTATGGCTACTATCAATTCGCGAAGCAGAGTATTGCAAATGTGTTTTTCATCAGTGAAAGTTTCATTTACTGCTGTAAGACTTTCATTGTATCGTATCGGTTAGTGTATCAAAAGCCGACATGTTCTCTATTGTGCAGCAAGATGGCGTAGTGTGTTCGTCTCCCACTATCGGCCCAGATGGTTTGGTTTGGTAAATTTTTTAAGTCACTAATTTCAACTTTTTGTTCTCTGGTATCCTAATCTTATCAGCAATTGGCCTATGTTAAGATATAGAGCACGGGGACTTTCAAAAGTAAAAGTAATGGATTTACACTAGGTGGATACTGGTCATAAAGAACCGCAGCCATAACAGGATTGCTCCTTGCGGTTAGCTTTCTGTGAAAAGGGTGGTAACTGTTCTCGTTCTTTCACTTTTTTCTACGTTTTCGGATGAAGATGTCCAAAATCTTCTGGCCAGAATAAGGACTCCACTGCAATAACGGAGGTGAAAAAAGCTTATTGGATAAGACACCATCCAGACAACATGCTGATTAACTTCTTTGTAACTCATGTGGTATAATGATAGGTTATTACAAGGGATTTCGACACTTTGTATAAACAGTAGTATAAGATGGATGTAGGGCAGCGCGACACTGGCAGGCGTCTTCTCAGGTATTTCACAACCTTGCTCAAGGTTTTGCTCATTGTTTAGACTCTGCCATGAAGACTCTATCTCACATTTAACCAGTCGTGAATTTACAACATATTATCAGATTTATTGCTAAGTGCAGCAAGTGGTAACTTGATCAAGAGGACATTTTTTCTCTTTTTGTTTTCCACCTTGAGACGAGGATGTTCCCGTCATGCGAGCAACTACGCCATATCGAAATCCAATGCTGTGAATTTTTAAGATAAATCATACCTAGTCAGGCACGATTTTTACTCTGCCGGTGGTTTGCTTACTGGAAAAGGTTTCGAATCTCAGAAGTCTCGAAAACCGTACCGTACTTACCTATGCTGTCATCCAGTTGTACGTAGCAGTTAGACAACCAGAAACAATCCGATGTAACGATAAGGTAATACACGGAAGCCATGATCACTGTAGTCATAACCCCATGTCGAAATTAAGTATAACGCGTAATGTTGATAAATCCCTTATTAATACGCCACGTATCAGAATCCATTCGAAGAAATGATCTAATGCACATTTGGTTTACAAAACGATTTTTGGAAGCTCATCGATGCAGTTAATCAGTGTTTTTATTTTTCTACAAAAGTCTCTGACGAATTGATAACACTGCGAAGTGCTGTTGTGCTTGGTAAGGGCACCCCTCCAATCGCAGCTGTTTCCGGCTGCAGCTTAAGAACTTGCTGTGAATTCATCATCGGTACATTAAATGTCGGTGAAGCGGGATATTCCCTGGGAATCTTGAGATGGCCCTGTGTGGTTTTTACTAAGTGCCAACCTCTGTGGTCCAAGACTCTTGTGGCATCAAAATTCTTGCGTTTAGATGGTCGCTCGACTGATCACGATGTGGTAGGTCGAATTCTAATTCAGTTAAATCACTTAGGAATAAATACTGCTGTAAGCTTCGATGTAAAACTTTTCTGACATTCTCATGAGGACAATCTTCGTATTGAGTTCTTCCTGGTGAACTTGTTGAAATATAACTCCCTTTGTGAGAACTTTTCTCATATTTATTGGGCAGGCGTCGCAGTGGTGTTGATGTCATCCATTACGAAAGAAGTGCTAGTTTGCCCCTAGAGCCAACCTGACCTGACCTCTCATCTTTCCGGATTTTGGACACTGCTACCAGACTTCTCAGAGATCAACTTCTTGCAATCCACGTCGGAATGCCGTAGCACGGCTATCCCAGGGCTCCAGGAAAAATCGACTTGAACAGCTTTCAACGGCGTTCATAAAAAAGGGAAAAATTCTCATGCTGCAGCAGAACCCACACGCAAACAGTCTCGAGACCTTCAAAGATGATGAATACGTGGAAACGAGTTAGTCGCAGGAAGTACCGAAATCCGCACAGTATGTGCTGTTGTATCATGTGAAAAGAAATTCTCCGTTGAACCCCTCGTGGTCTGCATCGATTCCCAGACCTCTTCACTCATTCCTTTGTCACAGGTTTCACATATAAAACAGCAAGAGTGTCACATATAAGTACAGATCGTCATCGAAATGGTTCCCTACTTAACCAGTGTTGGCATATCTGATGGTACGTATACTCTCTAGCAATTTTGTGAACTACCTCAGTGAAGACGACTATGTCACCATGTAACAACATCGTCTAAGCCTAATGGTACAGCTGGATTACTTACTTATTGAAAGAAATGACACTCAAGATCCAATTCGTATGCACGTAAGTCCTTTACACACACACGCATACATGGATATGTGCATGTTTACAAAAAGACATGTGTACATTCGTCTCAGCAGAAGGAAAAATTCTACGGCCTAAATCCACCATGCTCTCGGGTTTTATATAATGTTACCTTCGTTCGCCGTTTTTGGTTTATCTGCAGCCTTAGAACGTGCTACGTTGCAACGGAACTAACTGCTAAGAGAGCTTTCACTGAGAGAGGCGTATATATTAGTGCAAAAGTGAACACCTGCGATTCTTTTTTCTTACCTTTACTAGTATTACGGTTACTATATTATTTAAAAACATATTTATTTGCTAGCGATTGCTGTAATAAAACTGAAACGTGGGAAAAGACTATTTACCTAGGGAACAACATGCATTAATTGATTGCTTTTTCTTAGGTTAGTTTCGTTTTTGAAAATACCCTAGTGCTTGTAATTTTTGCCTCTGGTAACGCATCTGGGATGCGACTTCTATTTGGAAAACTGTCAAGTCTTTTCAGATTGACTTTTTTAACGGACTTTATTTCAACTTCTTGTGTCTTACGGCAATTGATTTTGGGCAGCTTGTTCCAACAAGGTCCGTTTTATCGTCTTTTTTACTCTAGTTCATTGGATTTCTTGAGCGATCAAATGCAAGTCTTTTTATGTTTAGAGTGGCATTTCTACCAATTACGTTTCTTTACGTTTGCCTTGGATTGGCGATAACAACAATTGCTATAGGTGGGGACGGATTTTGTCGAAATAACACTTTTTTACACTGTCTTTTACATTTTTTTACATTTTTTACACTTAAAAACCGTCTCATCTGTATGAAAACAGGTAATTAAGATGTTGGCTCGGAATATATGAAGAAATTGCATTACCTCGGGAAGAAAATGAAAGATGCGGCGTCGACAAAGATTTGGTTTGGTGGCAAAACGTTGGTTGCTTTTTAATTGCTTTTTTAATTCCTTTTTCTTTTGTTTTCGGCTTTTTTCTAAACCTTAGCTCTTCAAATCCTCTTGTAGTTTATTTCCCTTATCTTCTTTCTTTTCGTATGTTTTATCACCTTCACTATTAAAATCATCCCAACTCAGTGGTTTGAGTGATCGACCTTCATTTAACCTCAGTTTTAGTCATCATTTCACCTCTTACGAACTGTCGTTGATGAGCTAACATAAGTTTCTTTACAATATTTTTGATGTTAGATGGTTAATTTTTCTGGACTTCACTCTCTTCAGAGCTTAGAGGCATTATGATGCAGCCTTATTCGGCGAATATTCTGCGGTTTTAACGAATGGCAGACACAGAAACCAAACTTTGATCTTTCCTAAGCGAGTGACAGCACCCAGATGCCATTCGCATAGGATAACGAACGAAATTCGTTTACGTGGGAAAAAAAATTCTGGGATACGGTGTCAGGTCACATTTGATAGTCAGCCATTCGTAATTTATGCAGATTTTTCGATTCTTGCAGTTAATCCAAAATGTTTCAAGAATTCTGCGCGTTTGGGTTTAGTGTTCCTGCCCCAGGACCGCAACTACCATTTCTAAACTTTTACCGTTATGGCCTTGTTCTCTATTTGTACTTGAAGAAGCATTTAGTCGATGTTTTTAAATTTTAATATAGGTGATCTTTTATGCAGACGCGACGTGTTACGTGTGCCACAAGAAATCAGGTTTATTATACCTAAAGTCATGAAGTCTCCGTATCTACCGTTAGGGTAAACCGCCCTAATGTAATTGTATATCGAGCACCTAGATGGATAGTTTAAAATACGGTAAACTACTCCTCTAGGAGAGCATAGGACACAAAGCCATAAGGGTGATCGTTTTGAAATGGCAGTTAGTGTGCTCACACTGTAATCGAAAACAACTGCGTAGAGAACCCTTGAGACAGTTTCGAAATTCCAAAAACGAATCGAAAAGGGGAACGTCTCACTTTCGAATGTGGCTCGACAACGTATTTCAGATAATCTTTCTAATCACTGTGAGTTTCATGCATTTCTCATCCCATGTGGAATTGATCCCGTGTTTTATACCACGCGAAAGACCAAACGAGTGCTCTCACGCGATTAGAAAAAGCAAACCGTGAGCGCTTCTTCTGAGATTATTAGGCTTCTGCTCCTTCGTCGTTTCCTTTCTCAGCAATCGTGAGGTTGTTAAACTGTTACACTGTAAGCTGTAAGCTGAAACTGTTACAAGATGTGCCAACAAAACACTTTCGACTTGTGAGGTCCTGGGAGCTTCTGTACTTTGTTGAATGTTCATTATGACCGTGGAATATTCGCTGAATCGAGCTGTTAGGTCTTTTTGAAATTCGTTCTATTTGTGATTTCATTTCTCTTCTTTATGTTTTAACAATAGTTTTTCCTTCCAATGCAATACTGTTATATATCATTTCAAAACCCATTATACGCGTTTGCTTTCGCTCCTTATAATTTCATCACAATATAGAAGGTGTTGACAAGTTTGAAGGGTTAGAATTTCAAATATTAGAACAGAAATGCTCCTACGAGTTCCTACTTGGCCGTATTGCAATCAAGCGCGTAGAAAAATTAAATGGCTAGAAGGCCAACGAAGTTTTTTGGAACCCACGGTGGAAATAAAGTTTGGGAAATTTCATTGTGACAAATGGGATCTTGAAAGTGAGAAAGGTTGCAGATGTCCTTTTCCTAGCAATTTGGCCGAATTGAAGACTTTTCTGTAAGAAAACTAATAAACAACTGTTCGAGAACTTGAAAAATGCTCGGCCTAAGCACCTTAACTGTGTCCGTGTGCTCGAAAATGTAAATTTTGTAAGGTCGAATAAGCTTGACAAATGGATGCTCCATGAATAGCGATGAAGTCGACGTTATGATGTACGTTCTTCTTTTGCGCAACCAGAACAACCCTTTTTTCGACCATGTTGAGAGGTACGATGAGAAATGGACCTTCTACGACAACAGACAGAAATTGCTAGTTGGACTGCGATGAAGCTTCACACACTTCCCAATGCCCAAAGTGCTCCGAACGGAGGCCTTACTTACAAAGTGGGCGCTTTGCTGCTGATTTCATCCACCTTATCTTACTGATTCGAAGGTAAACGATTATGACGAAGTATATCCAGAAAATCGACAAATTACGACAGAAACGTGAACGACCGTGGCTCACATTGCTCGACGTAAAAGCACCAATCCTCCTTCACAATAAAGTGCGGCTACACATCACACCATGGATGTCTCAGAAGTTGAATGAGTTCTGGGCTACGAAACTCTGCCTGGCTTCATCAACTCATTAAGCGCAGTATTTTTTTGATACTAGTACAAATAAACTTTTTTCCCATTCACCAGAATGGTTTATAGATTCTAATTGTTTTCATTCATATTAGAAGAAAAATATCCAGATCTAAAATATTCAGCCTTAAATACACAGGTCAACATCGGGCATTAATTTCGAAAGACCTGGCATGTAATAATATTAGTTTGTTCAGAAGTAAATAAGCGTTTTTAACTATATTATTCAAAACGTTATAAATTTCTTCAAACAAAACTTCATTAATCAAGACAAAAATCGTTTGAATCTACACACTTTTGACAAGAGCAACATGTTTATTTATTTCAGTTGTATAAAATTTTGCAGTTCTGGAAGTGATGAATTCGTTGAAGGCATTTTTCCGTCATCGTGATTGGTGAAGCATTTCTCGCGCTGGAAATTGTAAAAGTGCTCGACGAAGTGATAGTGGGTAGGCGAAATAGTGAATATGGCGGATGAGGCAAGGTTTCGTAGCCCAACTCGTTCAACTTCTGCAGCGCTGGTTCCGCAACCTGATGCCAGGCATTGTCGTAGGTCCTTTTCTGTTGACTAATGGCAGTCGCTGTTGTTCGAGTTTTCGGTGCATGTCATCGATTTATTGGCAGCACTTCTCTGCCGTAATCGTTTCACTCGGATTCAAAAAGGTGTGATGAATCAGCGCGGCTGCAGATCCACCATAACCTTTTTTAGTGCAATTTCGGCTTTACGGAGTGCTGCGGAGCCTGATCGCAAACCAACCATTGAGCCGGTTGTACTACAGAATCCACTTCTCGTCGCAAGTGGCAATTCGATCAAGAAAAGGGTCACTTTTGTTGCACAGAGTAACTGGAGACAACACTTTAAAACGGCGTTTCTTTGAATCGTTGAATTCATGCTCCACTTGTCGATTTTTCTTTTGTCTTTCCTATGCCATTAAAGTGGGACGACATGTTTCCTGTGTTTAGGCCAAGCTGTTCTGCTAGTTCATCAACAGTTGTTCGTGTGTTTGCTTTCACTAGTGTCTTCAATTCGTCGTGGTGAAGTTTATTGGGGCGTCCACGTCCTTCCTCATCTTCGAGGTCGAAATCACCAGATCGGAATTTCTGGAACCATGTTCGGGCTGTTGATTCACCAACACTACCTTCATCCCAAACTTCATTAATGCTTCGAGCCGACTCTGCTGCACAACGAAGGAGGTTGAGCTTATAAGAGAAAATATGACGAAAATTCGTTTTCGACATCTAAAATTGCAAAGCTCATAGCTGGCGGAAACAAATTTAACTCTTGACAAAATAGGTCGAAAGTGTTTTGCTGGTACATCTTGTAACAGATCCCAGGATCGGCCTTCTAGTAACCTCAGCATTGGAACACAAATGCGTCGTTTTCTTGTTCAGCAATCGCGAGGTTGTTAAACAGCATACATTTACTTCCATAGAAAAACACAATGTAATACAACAGTAGCTGACGTTTCGGCAGTACCACCTTCTTCAGAGCCTGGAAGGGCATGCTGATATACAATTTTCTGGGCCAAATGCCTCAATAACGCTTACAAAAAGACGAAAAACTATGGTAATTACATGAACAACAGCTTCTCGAAAAACTCACCGCTTCTTACGTGACTTCCAATGAGGAAGTTTAGAACAGCTGATTATAATCGCATATGGTTGATGACTACACCATCCCACATCAGAAATTGATGGCTTCTGGGCATTCATCCTTGCTATTCATTGTGGAGCTTTTGGCATTTATCCAAAAAGCCTCAAGAAGTTTTCGCGCTGGTGTTTTAGTCTCCTGTGCATAGATATTGGCTTTTACTTTAAATTAGTCTCCGCTGTGCTTTTGTATCCTATGTGTGCCTAGTGGGGCACTTTATCTTAGTTTCGTTTGCCATCTAGGTGTTCTTTTATACGGATACACAAAGGTCTGCTCGTTTCCCCAATATATTCATCTCCGCCTAGGCACCGGAGATCGAGAACAGGGGCTTCTATCTTAGAGATAAAACAATGGCAAAGCTTGGTGCCAGTGGCTGTCCCATTGCCATCTCCCTTATTTGTGCGAAATATTACCCAGACCATCTGAAAATCGAGCAGTTCCGTTTATGTTGCCTTTTATTAGCGATGAAGTAAGCGTAGCTATTAAACGATGCTTAAAAAGGGCAGGTCTAGAGGAATCGGTAGCGATAGTTGAAATACCACCGGCTACTCTACGTCGTCAGTTAGTTCGTAACCGCCTGTATGACCATCTATGTGAAACAACAAATTGCGTAAATTGCGCTTACGGCAGGGACGGCGATTGCATGAGTTCAGATACGGTATACCTGACCTCTTGTAGTAGTTGTGGGGATGAATATATTGGCGAAACGGGCAGACCTTTTTGTATCCGTATAAAAAAACACCTATATGGCAAACGAAAACTAGGACAAAGTATCACACTAAGCACACATAGGATACAAAAGCATAGCGGAGACGATTTTAAAGTAAAAGTCCATATCCTTGCGCAGGAGTCCAAAACACCAGCACGAAAACTCCTTGAGGCTTTTTGGATAGATGCCAAAAACCCCACAATGAATAACAGGGATGAATGCCCAGAGGTCATACGCGACCTCACCACGTATCACCGTTCTCATCAATTTCTTCTCATTTGTCATACATATATATATATATATATATATATATATATATATATACATATATCACCTTGAATCATATACGGAGTTCAACATTTTCAGACCGCCTCAGAGGTGCCTCAGAGGCACGCAACCGCGCTTCAGCTCAAATGATACGCGGAGTACAGCACCCAGCGTCCACATCAGAGGCAAGCCACCTCACACCATCTCGATCGATGCGCAGGCATCGCCATTTTCTGAACGCCTCAGAGGCCACTCATACGCACGCCACCGCACCTCACCTTGAATGATACGCAGACCACAACACTATCTCTTCCACTCAGAGGCAGACCAGTGCAATACACCTCGAATGACCAAAACCACTCATGGTATCTCGCAATTCCAGAATCTCCTCCCTCAGCGATGGACGTTGGAGTCTCCTAATGGAGAGTACCATAACGAAATAATTTACATCATAGCAAATCAAAGGTTTTGCCTAATCGTTTTTCTGTTGTCCTAAAATTCTACACGGGATCAAACCATCGCCTCTTTCGTCTAAGATTTCATTCTTTCCGAATGGATAGAAAGTGGTTAAATTCAAAGAACCAAGTTCCAAAACGAGGGTAAACTGGGGAATTATTCAATTCACTAGTCGGCCGTTGGGAAGATACCGTACTCTATAATATCGACGAGGAATATGATCAAACATCTTCACGTTCATCTTCCACCTGCGTCACCTTTCGTCCCGTCGATTGTTGAGTGATTAAGGCGCGCGCATATACACCTTCCACTTTCCATCTCACGTGCAAAGAGTAGGCAAGTGGGTTCTGTTCTCTCCAGGAACACTTTCAAAATCATACATTTCTTCTAGGGTTCTCGTGAAGAACTCAGACCATAGGGTCGGTGTTCCTCCTCCAGTACGTTTGACATCCCGAAGAGCCCAGGTACCAACGGCTTGCCAACTTTGATAAAGTCTGTGGAAGGATTGGTCTTTGATCAAATCTCACAAAAGCGATGTGCATGAGGAACGGAATGACCAGGTATGCCCCATTCACGCTTAACGGAACAATTCTCTCCGTTTGCTCCAGTCACATCTATCTAGGACGGGAAATCAACGTGTTGAACGACTTGGCTCCAGAGTTGAGCAGTTGGGAACGAGAGATTTGGAGACTTTTAAGAGCATCGAGGATATAATGAAGAAAACAAAAGCACCCGTCCCGTGCTCGTGTTTTCGGCTCCATCATACTTCCTACCCTAACATATGCGTCAGAAACCTATTCGCTGTATAATCAAAATGAAAGATTGCACAGGATTATATATCGTGTAGTCGAAAAGACGATGCAAGGAGTATTTCATGCAAGTGAGGGAAGTGATACGACCGCCGACCTACGCCAACGATCAAAAACTGAAGATGCCGTTCAATACGACAAACTGTCAAAGTTGTGGTGGGCCAGACACTTACAGCGAATTAACGATAACCAATGGAAAAGAGCCGTTAGTGACTGGATTTCTTGGGATGTTAAAGGTACTGCAGTAATACCACCGACCAGATGATCAGAGTTCTTCACGAAAAGCCAGAAGTTTCGAAGGATGCTCAACGAGATCCTAGAGCAAGTACAACCCTATAGGTTGATCTTGCATACGGCATGAAAATTTGGAAGACTTACTGACGCCTGGTCCGGCTACTTGACGATCGTCGGAACGACAAATAATACAGGTGACAGGTGAACGTGAAGATTTTGAATGAACCAATCGTATTCCTCGTCGATGTAATCGGCAACGGTATCTTTCCAGCATCTGACTAATGAATTGAATAATCCCAAATTTGTAGTCGTTTTGTGAATTCGATTTTTGAATTTAGCTACTTTTTCTCCCTTCGGCTAAAAAAGAAATCTCTCACGAAGTACACGATGGTCTGATCCAGCATAAAATTTTCGGATAACAGTGACATTGGTCAGGAAAAACCTTCGATTCACTATGATGTGGGCTATTCTGTTATGGTACTATCCACAGGAGAGTCCCACTTGATCGTGGAGCTTCTGGAACTACCAGTTACCATAAATGGTCTTGGTGATCATAATGGGCTCAGGCAGCTGCTCATTCTGCTCGTTCCATTCTTCCGTGGGTCCCAATGTAACCTTCTTCAGACGTTTATCTGAGTCCTATCTTAGCGTTAAATTCTCTAACGATGATCTTGAAGAATGTATGGTCTTGTCTGTAGAACCTTTTCAAGTCCATATAGAATACTTCGACTTCTTCATTGTAGTTTGATGTAGGCGCGTAAATGACGAAGCTTGTCAAACCCGGTACTGACCTTCTTCTCTTAATTGGCGAACAACTGATTTGGGTTGCTAGTTATTAAAATTGAGCGATGTTCATGGCCAAAGTCGTTCTGACGGGGACACCGACGCCACCGAGTCCTCTACTTTCGGATTTGCCGATGAAGAGCTTTTCCCTGGTGTCATAGACGACACTGAATGGGTGGCGTCGTCTCGCCTCTGCTATCGCAAGTGTGAGTGCATTGCAGGTACACATTGATGAAGTGGTTTATTCGGCTAGCCTTTCGACGTTTTCGCTTTCTTGAGAGCCAGTGATCCGAGACAATGTCTCTATCTCATCCATGCATCGTCACAGCTACAACATCTCTTTTTACAAATCCGATACTGGTATCGTTTGGTTGATTGAGTGTTAATGATCACTTTCTTAGGATTAAGCTGCCACTGAGCGTGTGGGTAAACACAAGTTTTCTTCTAGTGCCAAGCAGTTTTGGTAGGTATCGGTAGAATTCAATACCACACTGGTATCCCGAGACATGTTCTGTACCACCATAAGCAATAGTCTCTGGTTCACAGTAAATGGTTTCGGATAGCTTCTTCTGATGAGTAACAGTTGCAACATCCATACTGTAACTCTCGAAGGTATTCAATGAGAACAAAGTACACTCTAGAATTCGGGTAGTACTGAAGCATGGACTAAAATAAAAGATAAAGGATAAAGTTACAAAATGCGTAATTTGCCCTTAAGGCAGGGACGGTGATTGCATGAGTTCAGGTACGATATACCTGATCTCTTGTGTATATTCACATCGATTTCTGATGTGGGATGGTGCAGTCGTCAACCATATGCGACTATAATCAGCTGTTCTAAACTTCCTCATTGGAAGTCACGAAAAAAGCGGTGAGTTTCTCGAGAAACTGTTGATCATGTAATTCCTGTAGAGTTTTTCGTCTTTTTATAAGTGTTATTGAAGGGTTTGGCCTAGTAGTTTGTATATCAGTATACCCTTCCAGGCTCTGAAGAAGGCGATACTGCCGAAACGTCAGCTAGCGTTGTATTGTATTGTGTTTTCTATGGAAGTAAATGTATGCCGTTTGAAAACCTCGCGATTGATGAACAAGAAAACCACGCATTCTTGACAAGATATAAAAAGATAATTGGAAAGAGCATAAAATCAGTTTTTTAATGACATATAACATTGCAAGGTACAAATTAATATTTCACTAGTAAAAAAATACACTAAACAATAAATATTTTAAAACGCTTACTTATTGCTGAAAAGCTTAATGCGTTCACACCCTGAATAAGACGAAGTCGATGACGCCATTGCCAACAGACATCGAAATTACTTGTGCACGACATCGCGTCAGCTCGTAAGCAGCATCTTTACCGAAGCCTCTATCGATTTCGTTCACCCAGCAGAAGGACCTACATAGCACGAATTTCAGGCAAATTTAGCTGGAATAAATGCTACGTTCATTTGTCAGCAATATTCACCGAATGCGACTATTGGTCTTTTGCTTTCCGCTCATTATTCTTTAAACCCCTGTTCAATATAAAACTCTGTAGATTAGAAACCACACGAACGTCATTTTTAACTGTTGTTTGCACTATCTTTTATCTCATTCATTACCAGTTATCTTAAACACATTCTATTTTTCCTCTGTGTGCTAGAGTTATCCCACGACTTCCATTGACATGAGGAAGACCTTTGGTTCCATGAGTTACATCAAACCATTCTTGAAAACATTGTTTGCTCATATGAGGATTTCTTAACAAATTATTCTGCTTCTCCAATGTCTAGCGACTCACGCATTTAAAAAAGTGATTTATTGAAAACCAAGCCGGCCTGCTAATAATGACCGGTGGTAGGTCCTCTTGTTGTTGTCCAGATGACTGGGTGCTGTAAACTTTTCCTCAATCAATATAACATACTGGACTTCGAGATGGCGAACTTTTCTTATGCCGCACTCGTTCTTTTCGATATTGGACCAAATTTTTCTTCCTAGTGGATTTTAGGATGATTAGTTGTAGAGCGATTGCTTCATATCTTCAAATTTAGTAGAAAGGATAGTAAAAGTTCACAAAGCTTATCTTTTAATTTGCTCGATGTCCAAGTAGGTTAAAGACTGTAGTCTTCAATGTACTAGTGTGACATATACTTGCTGCAGTGGGCCTTGCACCAACTTATCAGCTGGCTCTGGTTTTAGCGCTTTATTCTGCTTATTGAGTATCATCTCTGCTTTGGAATTTCTCGAAAAGAAAGCGGGGTTGTCAGCAAAACTAATGATGCTGATTACTGAGACTGGTTTCTAGCTATCGTTGGTTGTCTGCAGTTCTGAGGTCGGGTTAGCTGGATGTTTCCTCAGGTCGTTGCCACAGTAGCTGGCTGTGTGGATCAGAGGGATATTAGCACCCTTCAAACTAATTGTATTCTAGCACAGCGGAGATTCTTGGTGTTGGTTTATTTCAACTGACGTTCTAGATGAAAATGTCGAACTTCTTAAAAGTTAGAGGACTCTTGTGTGAGGTATACCTCCGACGTACATATCTGTCTGACACCAAGAACACCCCCCACCCATGAAGAGGATGTAAACGAATGGAGACTTACTAGAAGTAGTAAAAACGAATTACAAGAAGATATGAATGCGTCATTTTCTTGTTCAGCAATTGCGAGGTTGTTAAACAGCATACATTTACTTCCATAGAGAAACACAATACAATACAACAGTCGGCAGTATCGCCTTCTTCAGAGTCTGGAAGGGTATACTGATTTGCAATCTACTAGGCCAAACGCTTCAATAACACTTATAAAAAGACGAAAGACTCTTTGGTAATTACATGATCAACAACTTCTCGAGAAACTCACCGCTTTTTTCGTGACTTCCAATGAGGAAGTTTAGAACAGCTGATTATAGTCGCATATGGTTGACGACTGCACCATCCCACATCAGAAATTGATGCGAACATACGGAATCAGGTCGCGTATGACCTCTGGGTAATCATCCCTGCTATTCATTGCTATATAAGAAGATATTAGGCTAAAGTGTTAGTTGTTGAAAACTATTAAGGCATAAACTATTAAGGCGAAAACGAATAAATATCATTATCAACCTCGTGTCAGCTCATCAAAGAATACATATTGATTATTGATACCGAGGTTCAAGGAAAGTCGGTTCCGAAATATTAAAGCATGCTTACTACTGCTACTCCATTGTTCCTGAGGCACATCAGGTGTCAATTTTTCTGAATCAGTATCAGTGTTGAGTAAAAGAGGCAAAGAGTTCTGCTAATTCTCTGTCATTTATCACAACATTTGATCAACTGTCATGGACGTGTTCGGAAAGCAAATATTAATCCTTTAAAAATCATTTAATGAGATGTTAAACGATAAAGGTGTTTTCTATTTAACAAATATGATGCTGTTTTAGTCCAAGTAATACCAAGTTTTTAGGCTCAGAGTACGTGACCTTCTTCATGCCGTTGGAAAGAAGTGTGGCGTTGAACCAGGGATGATCGACGCATTAGATCTGGAGAACGTCGTCGAGCGAACGATTGCTCTACAAGTAAATTTTCACATGCCATATTTCACTGACTCCTTTATTTTTCATTAAGAATCCAAATACCTTTCTTGCTGAGACTTTAAGTTCATTCCTGACTTTGAGATTTCGTTCACCGGGATCAGGCTGATATCTGTTATGAACAAATTACGTTTAAAAAAGAGAACATGGTGCATTTAGAGTGCTTTGCAAGCATAACGGAGTTAATTATTTGAGGAAAAACTCCACATAATCCTACTGTCCTACGGCAATGAATTAATCGATAACAACAGTTTTGCAAACAATTTTGCCCTATTCAGGAAGGTCGTGAACCTCCAGAGGACACGAACGATGAAGTTCAAAAACATCCGTCGATCACACAACCACCACAGGCGCTGCGAAAGGAGCAAAGCGACAAAAGCTCTTCAGAAAACAGTCCCCTTCTTATGAGTCGGTTAGCAATCTTGCTCTGTTTATTATTTTAGTAAAATTTACACAGAGGTGCCACAATTAATACTACTCCTTTTCTACAAACTGCCACTATTGCAGAGAATAATAATAGTTATAGTAATGATTTGCTTTGCTTGTTAGTTTAGATCATCCGTTTTCACATACTTGGTCTTCCAGCGCTTTTCTCATTAGGTCCGTTATTGTGTACCCGTCATCCAAGACAGTGTTAAGATTGAAACGTGGCCTACGATGAAGGATACAATAGGTTCTGTATGGTTCTGAGCTAGCTACCATGTGTGTATTGCCTGTGATCTCCAATCACTAACCTCCTCATACCCTAAAATAAAACTGTAGATAGTAGCAAAACTATGAAATATACCGAATAAGATGCACATAGTTTCTGGTTGAGCTGAGCTTGGTAGGAAAATTGGCACCAGGCTGGGAAATGTTCTTTCCGATCCGCAAAGGCGAGCAATGCCTTTGTGGTTAGACCTGGAACGCTCAAATATATCTACTCGATGATTAAATCGAAATCAGATCAACCTTCATTCAACAACATGATGAAGACGAAGTCGTCGGGTGGTAGACGAACCCGCACGCGAATCCGAAAACCTTTGTGGATGGCTTTTGTGAGACAATAAAGAACGGAAGCAACCATCGGATTCACAAAATGTGAATTCGGGTCATATACGTGAAATGAAATTTTTAGTACTAGCTATCGCTCGCTATTGAACGCGTAGTCGAAATGATACTAGGAGTATCCCGTTTCACGCAAGTAAGGGAACGGATCCAAGCTCCGACCTGCGTCAACGGTCAGAAATCAAGGATGCAGTTCTGTACACTAAGCAGTCGAAGATAGGGGAGGCCGAACACGTAATGCGTATGAATGACAACGGATTGGCAAGAGCCGTTAGTGACCGGATTCCTCGAGATGTCAAACGCACTGCAGGTAGACCACCCGATGGTCAGAGTTCTTCACGAAAAGTCTGGAAGAAAGATGTGATGCTCGACAAGTCTCTAAAGCGAGCAGAACCCACTGAGCCACTCTTGGACGCGACAGGGTAAAATGGAAGATTTACTGGCGCCCGCTCGAGTTATTCGACGATCAACAGGACTACAGGTGATACAGGTGATTCCTACTTTTCCATTAAGACTTGCTTGCTCAAAAAGAAAACACTGATTTATTGCGTACATAAATCTGTAGTGCCTCGTGGTTAGAAATGGAGTAAATTCGATGGAAGTGTGTTGATAATAAGTAGCATTTGTCGTTCTTCATTACTTGGGGCCTGGATGATTCACCTTCGTTTATGTCATTATTGCTACTACATCTACAATTTGGTTATTTCTCCTACGGCGGACCTTTTCGAAGAGAACTTCTATGGGACTACCGCAAATCAAAGAAAATGTCTTCCTCATCGATTTGAATCAGTTGTTTGTTCTTCGTCCATTGTTCCTATCTAAGACGATTTTGTTATAGTATTTTACCTACAGCAACGCGTTGAAGAACGTCCAAACTGTCGTCCTGTTTCTATAATGCTTAAACAGGATCATTTCTGGTATGTGAAAAATGCTTTCGCATCTGGCTGTTCTTCATTTCACCAAAATTTTGTGGATTTCTGGATTTTTAACGAACTTTCCAAATCTTCAGCATGAATCTTTCTGCTCTCAGTCCATTAACGTTTTTAGTACCTTGATATCGGCATGAATCACATATGACTCATCCTTGCATAAAAGCGCAGCTTTTCAACTTTAAGCAGATAAGACCGTCATAAACTTTATTAATTTCAGCAGAAGTAAACAGAATCTGTAGGTCTTTGCTAATAAAATGTAACTTTTTTCCTACTTAGCAATGATGAGTTCCTATCTCAAATATCGAAAAGATTCAACAACTACGGCTTTATTCAGCAAATCACAATGTGCATCCCAGGAAATTTCTGTCGTCTTCCTTCAATGGGTTATAATTTTAACAAGTGGAACTTTCCAAATTTAAATTTCGTTATAAATTCCTTGAAAGTTTATCTCCTGGGCAAATTTGAAATTGAAATAACATTTCATAAGGTCTATTTATACTGCGTGCGGGATAGAGCAAAACCTTTTTTCAAAGATGTCAAGTAATGAACTGCTCATATGAATGTTTATCGAAAAATTGTGCAGAAATTTACGAAATCTAGGCGTCGTTGCTAATGTGCTGATCTTTCCACCTGAACAAACACAACTGGATCTTTCGGCGGTAATCGTTTCATAGAGTGGAAATGATAAAGCAAAAATGGCACTATTATCTATGAAAATCGTTTCTTGCGTTGTTTGCTTGTGTGTGTCGGTGTATTGGGAGGGGGGCGGTGTGTGTGTGTGTCGAAGCGAATGTTTTATGTTTCCATGTATTTATAGTACTACATTGTCATATGTAAAGAAATGGGAAATTTCATCGAAAATTGGTCGCTTCACCTTCATGACATCTCAGCCGACGGTTGCCGTTCTCGGATTCGACTTGCAGCATTGAAGTTATATTTCGCAATATATGCCCTGCCGTTAAAAAGAGTAGGCAGTAAATAATAAGTTAAAACTTGCAGCTGTTTTGGTTTTCCTCACTAATAAGCGTGTAGGTGGAGTAAACCTGTTCGATATGATTAAAGCTTTTGAAACCCTCGCAATTTTGCATCCGTCGAATCGTAGGTTTCCTTCATTCCTTCATATCGATGACTTTAAATGTGTATGGGCATTTCTTACCCTTATGATGTATTCCTAATTGTGGCAGTGCATTTTTTCCGCTGTTTGCTCGCACCGCTGTCCTTTGCTTGACGTCTTCCTGTTCCGAATAACAGAAGTGAAAAATTTTCTGCGTCGACGGAAGGAAGAATCAGTAAATATGAGTGTTAATGTAACCTCTCTGCTTGCATAAGCAACCGACTTTGTTTGTTCTTATGTGAGCGGGGCAATTCTCAGTGGCAGGACGAGAGTTGTTTTGTTTGAGCTTCCACTTTTTGTTTGGAAATTTCAGAGGAGCAATGTCAAAGCCAGATTGAACGAATTTCAGCCCAAATCGTGATATATCGAGCCCTGATAGGACGAAATAGAAAGGCAACAAATTCGTATGATGTACCGCCATTTACACATATATACCGCGATGTATGAAAAAAAATTTGTTGAGAAGTCTCGTATACACTTCTTCATTGTCATACTGATTACGGTGATTTTCATAAGTGACACAAGTGTGGTCACCATTTCAAAATTCCTAGCAATTCGAGGAACTATTCAACGTCCAGTGAATTCCCATTCTCAACGTCCTTTTTGCATCGTCTTCCTCAATTTGACATTCCATAACCTCTAGCGGTTGATGATTTTCCGTATTTATTTATGTGATCTTATAAACTGATCTTCTTAAGCTGACGCGAGGTTGGTACAGATCTTCCGCACGTAACATCACGGCTCTGAGGAAGGCGAAGTCGCCGAAACATCAGCCATCGATCAATAACATCAAAAACAACGACAAAGACAACGACAACGAAGATCCATACCAACCTTGCGTCAGCTTAAGAAGATCAGTTTATAAGATCACATAAATAAATATATCAACTATCTATGCCGAGGTTTATAGAAAGTCGGTCTTTCGAGTTATTAAGAGATTTTCCGTATGTTCTCGTTAGAACAATCTCAACATGGAGGTGGCCAGTTGGCTCTTCATAGAAAATGTGATATTTTCTACGGGACATTTTTACGATCACATTCAAGGCATATGTCTTCCTTTCTCTCTATCAGGTGTTTGAGCCTTTGCGCCTAGTACAGTCAAAATACTTATCGACCCACAGCGGTTAAGAGGTAGGGTATTGATGTGAATAGGGAGCCGTGGAAATAGATCGACGTTCAAAGCCACAGTCGTATTGACGAAGATGTCAAGTAATCATAATCGGTATCTACTCTGTATTCCCTTTCAAAATTGTGATTAATGCAAATAGAAGAATCAGTAAACAGCTTTGCATGTTTAGAAAAATCCAAATGGAGGCCAGTTTAGTGCAGTGGTTAGGTGCTATCTCCAATACACACGTGGCTGTTGTTGGATTCCAGGCTCATGATTCTCCTCACCTATTCCTCTAATAGGACTAGAGTTATTTGAAAGCGGCCACTGGAAATGATTGTGTGGGCCAAATATACATAGTCAACTCTACGACACTACGAATAGAATCAAATGCATGGCGCATAACTGAAGGATTTTATCGGAGTGGAGCGCCTTATCCTTTACGTTTTATACTCTTCAACTGCCTATTTCTTGTGATTATCGATAATTCGAAAACCTGCTAATCAATATTAGATTACAGGTCATTGTCACGCAGCATATACGATGGTTTCGACTTAATGATTAAAAAACCTGTCTCACATACGCTTTCCAAAGAAATGGCAATACATTCACCACTTGCTATCGAACAGGTTTTTTTTGTGTTCTGGAAATAAAAGTCCGAAGTAGTGGATTTTTCTAAAAATCTGTTGCTCTCTTTCTAGAAAATTTTTCCGCCAGTCGAGGTGTGCCAAATTGAAGTACAAGCGCACACATGCGATGAAGAGAAGGAAGAACCTCATGTGCTTATAATCGAGCCACCCTCTACTTTAGAAGATATTCAAGTATGATGAAAAGAGATGTTATAATTTTTTCCGTAAAAGTCACACGTTCAATGCACGAAGGCTCTCCTATTTCGTGTTTTTCGTGGATTTAATTTTTCACGCTTTCACGCTTTTGAAAGGAATTTACGAAGGAAACCTTAGTTTCACTTTGTAATTAATTTATATCGGTTTTCGGTTATTTGCAAAAGACATGGATACTTGGATACTCGCACGACCCGTCCTCAATGGTTGTGCGGGTCCTGGCATACTCTCTTTTCTTCGGAGTTTTGCTGTTTTAGCCAGTGTGTTTCCCTGGAGTCCCGGGGTCAGCCTGGGCAAAGTGTGCCCCACGTCTTCACCATCACAGATGGTTGCCGCCCTTGTGGATCAGAGGGAGATCTGCCACAATGCGGCTAGTTTGATACCAGGACGGTGGTGGATCCTGGTATCGGTTTACTCTTAGCTGGGCTTCCTGGTGGAAACACCGCACTCCTTCCGAGTTTAGGAGACCCTCCCGTGGGAATGAATCGATCCGCTTTACATCACAGCCCCGCACCTAGGAACACGTTCCAGCTGCAATGAGATGGCAAACAGAGGGTTGCTTCATAAAAAACCATTATTAATTGCTTCTAACAAAATTCGAAGAAATAAGACTAGAAAAGTATCAAAGACTTTGCCGCGTCTATTATGTAGGCATCGATTACCTACGTATAATGGTGCTACGACACCCATCTCGCCTTCTCACAGTCATTGTTCTCACTCGTTTAAATTGTAAACTATGAACGATTTTTTATATAAACGAAGCTTTCTTTTAGTTAGTGGAACCTATTCGTGTAGTACCGTTATTCCTTTCTGACATTGATATTCCATCATCAAACAACTCACGTTCACATAACCTATCCGCGAGTCCAGAGGAAAAAGGTAATATTTCTGAAGAAAGCAATATCCATAGAAATTCTCTGCTGAGCATTTATTCGAACGTTTTCAGTGCCCAAGAAGTTTAAAGAAAAGAAAGAAATGTATGGACGAGATCCACAAAAACTGTTCGAAACGTATCGTGAAGAATGGGATAGGTTAGAAAAGCTATCAGATAGAAGGCGAGCAATTTCAATAGTTTCATTTTGTGAAACTCAACCACGATTATGCTAAGATATTTGCAAGACTCACACCTCAGGCCAAATTCGAACTGACTGTTACTCTTTCCGGAGGCGTACCTGTTTTCCACCTCACCACTGTGACCTTTGCTTTGCCTTTCTCTCAGTCACTTTCGCAAATATTTTAGAATCATTGTGGTTGAATGTTACTTAATACCCTGGCGTGAAAATGTAAAAGGCAATAAATAAAAAGCAATACATTGTGAGTTTCACTTTGTTTCGTCAGAAATCACAACGTCTGTTTATTTTTTCAATGCTTTGCTCCCTGCGACATTTATCGGTAAATGGACTTAGCGGTATTTCTATCAGTTTATCAGTAAATAGAGTTTGTGGAGAACAGATAGTTTACTTAGTGAGATATGTCGTTCTCTTTTTCATCGGTAATTGTCCAATGTCCACAAATTTTCTATAAATCAAGTTCTCTTTAGTTCAAGAAATATTTATGTAGAAAGTACGTTTCAACAGAGTGGTCATGAAACGGAACAGAAATTCCAAAACATATGTCGAAATTAATAGGGGCGGATAGTAGAGTGGTAGTGATGTCCGTCATCGCGAGCATGGTGCTGGTTTGATTCGACTAAGCCTCTGATCCCTCGGGGGTCAGGAGATTGGTACCAAACTTGTCTGGGAAAAAAATCACTGTCTGCAACCCAATTGGGAACGCACAGGCCCGGCTATCTCAGGACTCTAGGGAGAATTGCTCGACTAGCACTCTACGACATTCGAGATGAAATGAAATTCCTCAAGCAGCTACCGAAGCCGCATGTAAAGACTTGGAAGACCCTCGTGGACGATGTACGCGAGGAAACGAATTGGATATGAGAAGTGCAGGGAACCGCGACGTAGTCGTGAAGACGGATCAAATATGATTAAAAAAAACGTCGAATTTAATAAGTCACTGTCTAAGTTTATTAATTCCTGAAGTTATTCATTGTTTCTTTGTGTTCTTAGTAAAAGGAAATTACGAACAAAAACTCCACTTAGGTAATTTTGACTAATCAGATGGTGCTTTTTTTGAATTTTTTGTTTAGGCACGGACCTCGTCGAAAATCAGTTCTCAATATGCACGGGTATGAAGAACGCCGTTCTTCATCTACTTCTACATCAGAGAATGCAATCTTTAAACCATAATTTAAAATAACAAAGCGAAGAATTCAACACCTTTAATCCAGTTGATCTCACCTTGAACTCCTTTGATTCGTTCAGCAACGCATGTCGCCATTTGCTCATTAAGTTTTTTTGTAATAAATAGAGGAATTCCATGTGTTAATGGTTGTTGATAAATTCTGCTCTCTGATAAATACTGTGTTGTAAATACAATATTTTAATTCGCTTATACATTTCATCATGATAAACACAATCCTGACATCAGATTAACTACAAACAAATACATGAGTTCGTTGGAAGTTGTTGGCTACTCGTATATTAGGGAGCGTGTGGCGCAGTGGTCGGAGGCGCTCTGCCACACTCGTGGATTCGATCCTCGCGCCCACTAAGCCTTCCATCCTTCCGGGGTCCATAAATCGGTATGAGACTTGTCTGGGAGGATAGCTGCACTGGCCACTGGCTCAATACCTTGGTAACCCACGGTAAGTCGTTGTAAAGACCAGATATGCGTTCAATCACCTTCAAACGATGCTCAATGTAGTCGAATGCATAGCACATCCGCAAAGGGATTGATCAAAGTCGAGAGCTTTATCTCATCCTTTTATTCGTATATACACTGTAAGCTAGTTCAAGTATAGGAGACACAGTCAGCCTTTGAGTAATTCTATCGACAACAGCAGAGTGTTCATCGTTTGACGAAGCTGTTTATCACACGTTTTCAGCTTTATTGCAGACACAGCATATGCTCTTTGTTTTCGATTTTTCAACTGATCAGAGGCTTTCAATGTGTACGAAGAGCGAAGTTTACCGGGAAGCACTGCCTACTAGATGATTTTTTTTCGGCGAAGTCAATACAGAGGCGATTAAGTGAATAATTGTTAGCTCTAAATCAACGAAGAGGTTTCATAAAATTTGTGCAACACTTGCAGTTGCTTCCAAACTGTTGGACTGAACTTTATGTGATGAAGTAAACATTGTTAATTCAACAATCCACAATGACTAATGCTTCGCTAGAGTCCAGGCCCTTATTCAAAATCGTTTATAGAGTCCATATTGGACGAGAAACCTCTCACATTTGTTTAACAAGAGGATCCATAAGGAAACAACCACGTGATAATCAGCGTCGATGTTTATTAAAAGTTTTAGTGTTTGGAATTCGCATATTCATTCAACAACAGTTAGCTTAATGTGCTGCTACCTCATTATTTGTGCAGGTGTACTGTCATGAATACAATCTATATAAGCAAGTATAGAGAAGATACTCTATTCACATAAACAATGAATTATGGATAGCATTCATTGTGCAAACTCGGATTTAAAACTATCGCTACTGTTTCCGTCGAAATCATCATTGTTTCGATCCTTGTATTTACCATGGAGAGGTATTTACTTGAAGAATCATAGATGCAATTTACTCTCCACACGCAATTTGTAAAGTAGTGAGTACACGTTCAAACTCCTACATACTTGGATAGACGGTATAGGTACCAGCATACCTTACTCTATTTTCATCATCTCGCACCGGTCATCCATGAAAGTGACGAGTTTCGAATGTACTTTCGGCCATGAGTTCAGAATTCGTCTTCTTACCTCATTAACACGTTGAATACTGCTTAAACGAACTTTCATCCGATACTTGAAATACCAGTACCACAATGGTCTTACTTTAAACCGTATATATTGGGCAATCGTCGTGGGTCGGAGGAAGGTTTGCCGTGTGGTGACAAGGATTCTTTTAGAGCTGTAGACAGATTTCTATTACTAGGCAACCGGGCAATCGAGGACCAATGTAGCAGGCCTACGAATACACAGTTTTTATTTTCCTGCACTTATTATATAACTCGACTAAAATGTATCATACTGTGCGGATCTCAGCACTTCTCGCTTTCCATTGGCTTTCTCGCATCCACCATCCACAAACATACTCGAACTTTTTTGCGCGTGGGTTCTGTTGCCACTTTAGGATTTCTTATCTTTGTTACAAATGTCGTTGTGTGCTGCTCGAGCAGCTTTTCACTGGAGCTCTAAGATAAGTGCTGGGGTATTCCCACGTCGATTAGGAGCAAGCTTGTCCTCGACAAGTACGGTACCAATGTCCCGACTACGAACGCATGAGAGGGTTTGTACACCAATGAGGGGTCAAATCAGAGTCTGTGCAGGACGTGCCGTGCGTGAAATGGCCTAGATCACTTCCACTGCATTATGTGCTGCCATAAATATATTCTGTTTTAGGAAGATTCTGTTTTAGGAAGATTCTCATCATTCTGTTTTCCTTGAAAACCGTTTGTTAATCACTAATTGTAAGCTTGGCCACATCTAAGACGATGTCCCTACGCCACTTGTGCAAAATGATGAGAGACGTCCTTATCGGTGAATATTCATACGTAAACATTGAACTACGTCCATTTGATCCCCCTTCTTCTAACCTATATGTGTAGGTAACGCCATATAACTGGTCCAAGATTATACCGAAGTTACACCATGGAATACAACTCTTGCCGTAAACATAATAGAGAGCGAAAAGAGTTCCATTTCATTATAGGTCTTGGCATAATAAAAGTTACATACAAGAAATACACATTAATCGCTCTTACTGTTTTACCCCATATAGGGTTTATTCCAACTGATATTTTGAAAGGAATGAAGTGTGATAAATCGAGGTCCCGAATGTGATATAAATCTTCGGGAATGACCAGGTGTTGTGTATGGACGTGTATATATTTGTATATGTGTATGTGCATGGGTGTGTGTGTGTATGTGCATGGGTGTGTGTGTGTATGTGAATGCGTGTGTGAACACGCATGTGTTCATGTGGATGTGGATGTGTGTCATCGCCAAACCTTAACATACCACCGTTTACTTATTAAAGGTAACAACCAAGAAACCCAAAAAAAACTACTACAACTATTATTAGGCACATGTACATGTTAAAGTGAACGCGTAACACTCATGTCAATGCAAAATGAGAGCATAGATAGAACAAATGGTGTTACTAAAGTTCAAAATATAAATGAATCATAATGGTACCAATTCCCCAGAAAACCAATTAGATATTGACTCTTCCAACGCCTTCTTTTCCAACACCGTAAACGATTCCATCCTTGTCGTCGACGGCGACGTCAGTACCCATGCTGGCAGGTACCTCCCCTCGAAAACGCTCCCAAGAAGGGCTCGCAGTCAGATTTTGCAGAGCCCATATACTACCGTCATACTGACTGGAGGTCATTCCTAAAAAGGTAGAGAATTGTTTAAAATACTAACCTTCAAAATATAAACTACAAGGGAAAATCAAGCTCTGAAAATTAAAAAAAAGCATGACGCGTACCAGAGCGAACAGCTCCTACTGCATGAATCCACGTTCCTGCATGCTTAAGGCCATGAGCATGCGCACCCAGGAAACCCCATTTTGGAGCCGCATCACCAGAAACCTAAAATGCGAATAGAAAAAGAATGGTAGGTACAACTCCCGAGATGACTCACCTGGACAGACTCACACGTCTTTTTGTTCAGATCACACGCTACTAATCGGCTATTATCCCATCGGAACCCACATCCGTGCACTCCATAAAAAAATAGCAGCCGTCCATCTGTCTCAACAGCTGATACAGCTTGTCCACTGGGCTGGAATTGCAGGGAGAACTTGTTAAATTACGATTCATGTGTTAAACTATGCTCATCTAATGATGAGAAAAGGCGCTCACCGAAGTCATGACGTTTCTTGGAATATCCATAAAATGTTCAACAACAACCCCATCACTCGAAGATTTCATGCGAGACACTCTCATAGTGTGACCGACCGTACTTACAAAGTACTTAGTCTTTTCATCCTTCCCATCAGCCACAATCAGCGACACATGGTCCGAAAGACTATCACCACATACTGGAGGAAAGCTCTGAAAATGTCACACAATACAAGCTAAGTGAGAAGATTGAAGGCTAAAAGAAGGTTCCTGTCAAACATACTTGAACATGAACTGGTTCCCACGATGTACCAGTCCACTTGTGCAGTGATTTTACCGCAAGTTCTCCAAAAGCAGAAAAAAGCAGAATATGAATTGCACCACTAAAGATGAACAATGCCTCGCTTACGTTCTCTTCAGATGACAAAGCTGAGAACTGAAAAGAAAAAACACGTACAGAATATTTACATGAAAACAAAAACTACAAAAACAACGACTTAAGCGATGTCAAACCCTTCTGCATCGGATACCAATGCTATCTGAAAACACATAAACGCACACCAAAGACTTCAAATAAACTTACAAAATCGCTGCTTCTTGTGAGATTAACATTAATATGGAAGAAACCAGTTCGTTCACTCGTAAAGGATAAGAAAGATTCCCATAAGCACGGAAACTGCAGTAAGGATAAAGGATAAAGCATAAAGCTCTCGGAGCTAATCGATCCTTGAGAGAGGCACCATGCATTCGACTTCATTAAGAATCATTTGTAGGAGACCGAATGCATATCTGGCCTTTACAATGACTCGCGGTGGCCCACCGATGTATCGAGACAGTGCTGCTATCCTCTCAGACAGGTCTGGTACCAATTTGCCGACCCCGAAAGTATGGAAGGCTTGGTGGGCCAAGGAAGCGGGGAACGATTCCACGTGTGAGGGCACTTCCGACCACTGCGCCAAGGAAAAGAAAAACAGTACACAGTACAAGGATTGATTGATTTAGAAAGTGGTTTCACCATTTCAATGAATGTCATTGCAACGAAACACATTTTCACATTTACTCTATGTCCTTATCTTCAACGTTCTTTTCCACATGAACGAAGAATATTAAACAGCTGATAGTAATAGAAGAAAAAGAAAAAAAATCAACTACAAGTCGAACCCGATATCGCCCACCCTTCCTGGGTTCTCATGTGTTTCTTGTAGTGGTGTTTCACATACTACTCTACCAAGTAAAAGGAATCGACAGTAAATAAAGGTTAGAACAGAACCCGATCATATGTGAACGGTTTTTGCATACATCTTTTTTCACTACTAGAATGAGATTAGATCAATTTCCTTATCGACCGATAACCCAACCATCCAGGGTTCCCATGTGTTTTTTATGGTTCTGCTTCACAGAGCATCCTGCTATGAGAAAAGAATAGGCAGTAAATAAGTGTTTAAACGGCACCAGATCATAAGTTAACGATTTTTGTTCACAGGCCTTTTTGGACTACTAGAATGAGTTCAGATCAATTTTCTTATCGACAAGAATCGTTCGCACTATGGGCGGGTGTGGAGCGGGGAAAAAAGGACAGCTGATGGTCGTCTTTTGGACTCTGCCGAGTTTTACACTCTAAAATCGATTTTTGTTCAGCTGTTAGCCGTAGACAACTCACATGATGTGGCGTTTCCCATTTTTTTGCTGTTATATTAAATGCGACACCATACGTTCCGGCTAGAGCGACATTATGCCCCCAGTTGTGTGACGGCTGATTGACAACTGAAAATCGTCCCATTTTATTCTGCCTTTCTTTCATCTCTTCACTTCATTTTTCCTCTGTTCTTATCTCTTGGCGCTATTATTCATCTCCCTAATCGTTTCGTTCCGTCTCCGTTCATCGCACACAGTCATCATTAGGAAAAGAAAGAAAAGGTAGAAATACTCACATTTTCTTCCGAATAACCAGATTCGATTGTTGGTGAATAGAGCTTGATGGTGCTCACATGGTTCGTTGATAATGGTAGTGATCGGGTCACCGATTTTTTCACATGTCATTCTTCTTCCTAGAATCATATACAAGTACTATTAATGTACGCGGTTTCATTGTGTTATGCTTAACTACGAGTAAAACAACGGAATCGATTGGGTGAGATACGTCCGCGATCTACAAATAGTACTTTGTAAAGCGGATTCTGACGAACGAAATACATAAACTACAATGATGGTGATTACACTAACAGCATATTTATGTGGTTGAGTTGATGAGGCGGTATGTTTTCGTTGCCATCCCATCACTATACCCACATGTTGACACAGCCGCTGTATCGATTTTCTTCCCTCGGATTGGGTGGTGCTGGATCGGAATGGGCTTACCAGCATGTGTGCAACGAATCAATACTATAGCAACCGAACCATAGTCGCTTACACGAGAGTGGTTCGTGTGAGTAGTGAGAGTTTGGAACGATGTGACGTCATATGTGGATGGAGATACCTGTAATTGGATATACAAGAACAGAGAGCTTAACAACTGACGGACGATTCGCGTTGATTGTTTCGTCTTAAACCGAACGATCACTTCCAAAAATAGAAGCAAATATTTTCGTATACTTATTATTAAGTGTGTAAGCATAATATTATGCCATGGAATTTGTTTTCAAAATATTCACAGTGTTTCCCTCAGCAACAGGTGTGCTCACGATAATTTTAAGATCATGGCGGGAGTTGCATATGTATATCTGTATGTGTGTACTCGTGCATGCATCTATGTGTGTAGGTGCCGGTGTGTGTATATATATGGTCGTCCATAGGTCATTGTATGTACATGTATGTATTTGTATATGTATCTGTATTGTGTAGTTGTACATACGTCGATATATGTATGTGTTTAGTTGTGCACAGGTCAGTGTGTACATTGTGTCTGTGTGTGCGTATATGTGTGTGTGTGTGCATCTGTGTGTAGCCATATATACGTCAATGTGTGTACCTGCATTTTGTGTATGTCTTTGTGAACTCGTGCATACACATCGGTTAGTTAAGCTAAAATAGCAGCTACAGCTTAAAAGCGTGGATCAATAACTGTGCAGTTTGTTTGCAAGGTTTTCATAGTAGTTAAGGAGAAGGAACTTTCACTAGCTTTAAAGAAATCCCGTGGAAGACCTTGATCATGTTTGGTTTTTGCGAAAACCGACTTCTTTCATCAAATGATAATTCCTAGTTTGTTCATTTTAGAGGGAAAAAGCAGAATAAAGGTAAGAAGAAAACAAAAATGCTATACGACGACATTATTGGTTCTGTTTCTTGTTCTCGATTTTGTCTTCGTGTATTGCTTGGCACTGCTTACAGTGTTAACTTTCCATTTACTCCCTACCACAACTTTTCACGGCAGTGTAATATGTGAAATACAACCACTACGACGCTAAGGTACTTGCAAAACTCCGGAACGCAAGAGTTTGCGGTGGGGATCGAACTCGATATTACTCTTTTCTTACAGTGTTTCGAAAGATTTTTGGTGTATCAGAGTAAGAGTAGAAGGCGGAGAATTGCTATCCTGTGGGACATCATTGTTTCATATTTGGTTCATCTCGATTCCCAATACGACCACTCTGACAGTTCTTCATTTTCAGTTTTGCTGTACTCCACCAATCTATGTTATCAATTTATGCGGTGAATTACTGTAGCAAACGTAACATTTTAGGTCGCGGTTAGCGCAGTGGTCGAAGGCGCTATGCAATGCACATGGGATCGATCCACGCGCCTCAGGCCCATCAAGCCCTCCATCCCTTCGGGGTCGGCAAATTGGTTCCAGACATGTCTGGGAGGATAGCAGCACTGGCTCAATACATCAGTAGGTCACTGCGAGTCATTGTAAAGGCCAGATATGCATGCATTCAATAACCTTTAAGCGATGCTTTATGAAGTCGAGTGCTTGGTGCTTCTTTCAAGAACTAATCAACGCCGAGAGCTTTAACCTTTATTCTTTTAACATCTACGTGGAAGCTGGTTAACACGAGAAGAATGTTTTTGGAATTAAGAAATTTTCCCTTCCGACATAATTCGGACTTGTTGCTAGAGTGACGTGAGATGGTGTAGAACTCGTTCTGAACCCGTATAACCAGTTTGGACTTTCAGCTCATGTTAGTGGCTCCATTTAACGGATTTCAAAATAGGGAGTACTCCATCACAGTTCGACATGACATTAGTTTTCAGTTTTTCGTTGTCATGTTTGTTTGTTTGTCTCTGCCGTTCACCTTCAACTTCCTATTACAAAATTCGCATTAAGAAGAAATTACAGTTGCACGTTGATGTTGTTCAAATGGTTACCAATAATTGGACTTTTGTTGAATGAAGCACTGCGTTATCTGCAAAAGAAAATGTGATGACAATTCGATAGTTCACCCATTTGCAGGAAATTCGATGGATGTCCCAGCATTCGGTTACCAGTTGCTCAGGCATGCTTATCAATTGCATAAGGTGACTGACGACATTTTTTGATCCAGAAAGAACAAGACGAGAAGGGAAGAACTTTTTTTGCAAATTTTAGATCGTTCGCATGACGAGTACTGTCGCACACACTCTTAAAGTTGCGAGTACAATTGAGAACACACGTGAGAAAGCATTACTTGGTGGTGGTCAGAAGAGGATCGACACACAACACGCCCGAGTGAGTCTCTATTGAAGCGAGAGGTTTCTTGTTAAAGTAGATAATCTTCTTATTATATTTCGAAACCGACTTTTCTTGAACCTCGGTATCACTAATCAATATGTATTCGTTCTTTGATGAGCTTACACGAGGTTGATAATGATGTTTATTTTCGGTTAACGTTTCAACGTCTTCGTCTTCCTCAGAGCCGATGATCCGAGTCGATGGTCCTCGCTTATAATAATAGCGACCATTATTAGCGAATAACAAGCAAGGACCATCGACTCGGATCATCGGCTCTGAGGAAGACGAAGACGTCGAAACGTTAGTCGAAAATAAACATCTTCTTATTATAGTTATTTAGGGAAAGTTGACTGCTCGTGAACGGATTGAATTACTTATGGATAGAGGAACGTTCCGAGAGTACGATTTGTTCGCAGAACATACATGTGTCGAGTTTGGAATGGAAAAACAAAAGGTATGTGAGTATGTGTGCGTTCGTATACCAGCAGCATCTGCGCTTTTGAATGTTGTGAAGGCGCACGTCTTCAGTTCCCTTGTGACTCGGTAGTCACTGGTCGCGGTCAAATCAATGGTCGCAACATGTACGTCTACTCACAGGACTTTACCGTTTTTGGTGGTTCACTCTCATCTATTCATGCCAAGAAGATTACCAAAATTATGAAGGTCAGAATTCTGTTCATCAAAATCGAGGATAGATGGATGTAAATAGAAATACGCCGTCTAGGAAGCAATGCTTGTGGGAGCTCCCGTCATCGGCCTTAATGATTCGGGAGGAGCACGTATACAAGAAGGAGTTGAGTCACTCGCTGGATATGCTGACATTTTTCAGGTACGGTTAGTGCGTTTGTCAAATTCGAGTTCTGTACCATCATGTCCTGTTTTAGGCTAACGTTATGGCTTCTGGAGTTATTCCTCAAATCTCCCTGATCATGGGTCCATGTGCAGGTGGCGCCGTTTACTCACCAGCAATCACCGACTTCACTTTTATGGTTCTTTTAAAATATTATTTACAAGACTAAATCGGAGTCATGTAACTGATGTGTATTTTATGCAGTTTTGATTGCTATCTACGTTAGGTCCGAGATACGAGCTATTTATTTATCACCGGTCCTGATGTTGTCAAGGCCGTCACTAACGAAGAAGTAACCCAAGAGGAACTCGGAGGAGCGAAGACACACACTGTTACATCCGGTCAGGTTTTTCATCTACGAAGCTGTACCTTAGTCACGAATAAGAAGTTCCTTAGGTGTTGCTGTTGGCGCTTTCGGAAATGATGTGGACGCTTTAATGAGCATGCGCGAGTTGATGAACTACCTACCGCTCTCAAACAAAGATCCGTCACCCATCAGGGCTTGCGATGACCCATGGTGAGAAAATTTTGTGACTTACTCTCCTCATGTCGTAAATGCGAAATTGAGGGATCGTCTTGTTCCATCGTTGGATACCGTGGTGCCGTTAGAAAGTACTGCCGCTTACAATATGAAGGATGTTGTTGTTGCCTTGATTGATGAGGGTGATTTCTTCGAGATCATGCCCGATTATGCTAAGGTTAGCTCACATATCAGTCTGGTATGTCAGAAACGTTTTCAGATTTCAGAACATTGTTGTCGGATTTGCTCGTATGAATGGTCGTACTGTTGGTATAGTTGGAAACAACCCTAAATTTGCTGCAGGTTTGTATATTACTCTGAGGAAATGAACGCAGTTTAAACTAATCCTTGGTATTTCCAGGATGCCTTGACATCAATTCGTCAGTTAAAGGAGCTCGTTTTGTGCGTTTCTGTGATGCTTTCAATATTCCACTCATTACACTTGTTGATGTCCCCGGTTTTCTTCCTGGTCAGTCCTAGAAGACCTTCCATTTTTCCAGGCCTAGCATAAGTTGTTTTTTAGGAACTGCACAAGAATATGGTGGTATCATCCGTCATGGCGCCAAACTTTTGTATGCGTATGCTGAAGCAACTGTACCAAAAATTACTGTCATTACGAGAAAGGTGATTGCCCAGATGGGGAAGTAGCAACATTTCCTTTTCGCTATGTAACTACTTTTAAGGCTTATGGTGGAGCGTACGATGTGATGTCGTCGAAACATCTTCGCGGCGATATTAATTATGCATGGCCAACAGCTGAAGTTGCTGTTATGGGAGCTAAGGTAACGATATTCATAATAATCACCTTTCCAATTGTGTATGTTCCAAGTTCATGATAAATACAGGGAGCTGTCTCCATATTGTTCCGTGGGTCGAGAGATGTAGCGAAGCATGAGGAAGAGTACATCGACCTTTTCAGTAATCCATTTCCAGCTGCCGTTCGCGGTAAATTTCACAATTTTTTTTTTAATCTCGGTTTTAGTCCTATTCCAGAATACATCTTCAAATAGCGGCTTTCTGATTCATGGCCGACTTTCAGGTTTTGTTGATGACATAATTCCGCCGTGTACCACCCGCCGTCGAGTCTGCGAAGATCTCAGCGTGCTTGAGAGCAAAAAGTTGTCAAATCCGTGGAAGAAGCATGGAAACATTCCTCTTTAATCCTTTTCAGTATCGGATGTTGGGACCTAGTGCTTATAGCTCAGGTTTTCTCTATATGTTTGCCTTACTAGAACCACCATCCGTACAGCATGAGTGAAGGTGAGTTAAATTCACAATAGAATGGAGTGCTAGTAAGTCAACACGGTTGGACACTGTTGTTCTATGACGGCTTTGTTCGTTCATTCCAGCCTTAAGCTGAGTATCCTTTATAGATTAAAAATCATCTGGCAAGAGTCAAATTGAGCATCTTTTAAGGGGCAATATAATGATATTGACGATGAAGACGGCATTTTTGTACGCTTCATTCGATGCTGCTTTACTTTGGCATGCAACCACTATCGATAGCGAGAGCACTACGAGTACAACTTCCTTAGTTAGAGATTTCGCTTAAATGTGCTTTTTTCTTGCTCTAGTTCACAAAGCACTCTCAACTGTTTGGTCGTACACATCTTGTAAAATGTCTTAGACGAACATTTTAATTTAGCACAGGCTACTTAGTCTGAATGTATTCCGTCCTGCTTTCTCTTCACATTGCTCGAAAAAGTCGCGATTGTTCCTCCTTAGGAAAAGCTAGCCAATATAAAAAGGTGCAGTCGAACTCCTTCCCTTTCACGCTTGGATATGTGCATCAGAACAGACAGCTAAATCTCATAGAGCCGTTATAATTAATTTAAACTACAATTCATGGTACAAGGTTATTTCATCAAGCGAACAGATGTTCCCTAGTCAAGTCTACGATTGTATGCAATATTACGATTCGGTGAAAGGTGCTCTACCCCTGTTGGTGTTGTATCAATTTTTCTATAAAGTATTATTTGGAATATGAATTAACAGTGCATCACAGCTTTCATTTAAATACAATGCATTCGTCATCTCGCCTTATTACACATCTCACATTATACGATGTTCCGTACAGTGAATGAGGAATACCGTCTTAACTTTGTGCACATATGTAAACCACATATAACACAAGTCACCAACATTTAAGCCGTATCTGGTCCCAGCAGTCGACTGTGTGTTAAGTTTTCAACACACCTTGAGTATGGTGACAAAATTCATAGATAGCATAGTGAGCGAACTGATAGATTATGCTGTGTAGAACAAGATGTCTAGAAGATGGTCGACGGTGAAAGCAGATAGGTGGGTAGTGGGAAATGTACGCTGATATCAGTGGAACTCACAACATGTTTCGAATGTTAATCCATACTGCTCCAAATGTTCGTCAATGGGCGTGTGTGCATCCAAATGCAATGTCGCGAAGCGAAGCATCGAGACTCTAGAAACAGTAAATGCGAAACATAACAAACTAAATGTGTTTAAAGACTTTAAGATATCGTATAGAGGTCTTCCCTAGTACAATGGTCACTTGTAACTACCAAACGGCTTGCTCTAGAAATTCACGTTTTTATGGTTGATTACAATGTAATGGTCATTACAATTCAATAATCATCTAGTTCTAAGCAATCATCATTATGTGCGGTGATCGTTTTGGGATCTCTACCATACTTCCATAACGGCTGTTTTCTAGTCGGCTTTCAGAGTAATACTTTTCTGCGCACCACTTGAAATCTGAGTGCAGCAGGGTTTAGAGTTTGTTTGGTTATGGAGGCGTCTGGCCGAGTAGATTGCTATCAACTTGACCTTTCCAGGCTCTGAGGAAGGCGAAATCCGCCGAAACGTCAGCTTATTCGTGAATAAAGAATAATAACACCTCGCGTTTGCTCAACAAAAATACGAAGAATTACTTGATCAATGCCGAGGTTAATAGAAAGTCGGTCGTGGGAGTTGCAGCAGGGTGAATTGTCACCATAGCAGCAGTTAGTTTTGAATGGGAATTGTTCATACACCTTCGCTGTACAAAAGAGCATTACTGCCTGAGGCAGCTTCATTTGTGCTATGGATAAGACTCGAATCATTACGGCTGAGGCGATGGTAGCATAGTGACGTTCAACAGAAGAAAAATTTTTAACAGCCTCGCTTAGCTTTTGAATGAAAAAAACACAACTACTGCAATAACTTAGCAGTACGAACGAAATTGAGCTTACATAACAACACTGAGCTGATCATCGTTGCTTATCACTGCGTCTACAAACATAAGTGATGTTAAGAGTATAAAGGTAATTTCAAACCATAGAGAATGAAAACGACCATATAATAGCCAAAGCTATTTTAAATACGGACGCGTAATTAATTTTTTATATAAAAGGGACCGCTCATGCTCGTCAGTTTATTCGTTGCACGGCGAAACTCATTACCTGGATATTTGGACGGGCCATCCTCATTGGTGGTGTGGGCTCCAGCATATTCACCAGTTTTCGGAGTTTTGCCGGCTTAATCATTGTGTTTCTCTGGCGTCCCGAGGTCAGCTAGCCGAAGTCTGCCCCAAGTCGTCACCATCACAGACAGTCGCCGCCCTTGTGGATCAGAGGGAGATTTGCCACCATGGGACTAGTTTGGTACCAGGACGATGGTGGTTCCTAGCATTAGTTTACTCTTTGCTGGGCTTCCTGATAGAAACGTCGGATTCGTTCTCAGCTTGGGAGATCTTGCCGGAGAGATAGATCCCCACTGTATATCGCAGCCCGACATATTGGAACACTTCCCAGCCTCGATCAGGCGGTAAACTGTTGGGATCTGTAAACTCAATACAAGAACTTAAGACGAAAACATAACAAAATCTATTCTGAATAAGTATAAGTTAAACTTACCAAACTTGAACAACAATACTCCGGAGTTCAGCGTCTTGTTATTCATATTATAGAACGAAATACGCAAAAATCATCTGTGTCATCTGTCTTTTCACTGATTATAAAACGAT
Organism: Angiostrongylus costaricensis; assembly: GCA_900624975.1. NCBI lineage: Eukaryota > Metazoa > Nematoda > Chromadorea > Rhabditida > Metastrongylidae > Angiostrongylus > Angiostrongylus costaricensis. Next base: position 51,788 of record UYYA01000352.1, read on the forward strand.
TTCGACGAGACGGCACAAATGTCACCATCAATCCTAAATACCTAGGTTGCTCGGCTCACTGTTTGCTACTAGAGATACGAAGAACTACACATTTTCTTGTCCTATTGATTATAGAATTATAGTAGCTAACAACGATACAGCTAATGACAAATATTCATCGAAAAATTTAATAAAAACAAGAAATAACATGAACAAGAACAATGCGGCAACGAATGAGCGCCACCAGGGCGTCCTGAAGCGGTTGCCTTCGCTCACTTCACTACTGTAGCCGCAGCCAAATGTGGCCTAAAATTCTCCCTTCTGAGGTTGTTTGGCCCTCTGCTGGAGTAAATAGGACTTTCCTTTACTCATGAGCTGTGTGAAAATTAGTTGTTATTTAAATCGTGTTAATTTTCTGCTCCACTTTTAACATGGTTGGTGTTGAGCGTGGTACTCCGATATAGGGTGCTCAAGCAACTACCTACCATTTCTTTCGAAAGTATTTGCAGTCGCAAACACGTTCCCATAAATAACGAAAACTTCTAAACGCAATTCTAAGTTAATTTACTTCAAAGAGCTTAATCAAAGCTATTAAAACATTCACGTGCGATAACAGCCCAGACAATTTTAAGAAAGCAATTTTGATAATGTGTTAGTAAATTTAGATCATGGTCATGTCGAACAGTATTGGATGCGCCTCTAAAATAATGGAACGAATTGAAAAGGCATGAATGAAAGCATTACTAGGACGTGGTAAGAAAAGGATCGACGCACAACACGATCGTGTAAGTCTCGAACGTTTAAACGAATGGTTACGTCAAGGCAAGGACAGGATTGTAAATTTCTCCAGAGGAAGCTGACAGCTCGAGAACGGATTGCGTTACTAATGGACAAAGGAACGTTTCGAGAGTATGATATGTTTGCTGAACAATCGTGCTTGATTTTGGTATGCAGAAGTCTAAGGTAAATTTTTGCTTTATCGGTGCACGTGTATACAATGGTCTACGACAATATATGTATATATATACATATACACTGCATATATTCTTGGTATATTTTTGTAATCTTCTAAATTTCTTACTTTTAGCTCCCTTGTGACTTAATGGTTACCGGTCGCGGTGAAATCAATGGCCGCTACGTGTATGTCTTCTCGCAGGACTTCACTGTTTTTGGAGTTCACTGTCACCTATTCATGCCAAGAAGATCACTAAAATTATTAAGGTCAAGGTCCTACTCTCCCCACTGGAGAATACTTATCTACAGGCGGGAATTGTGCCGTCTAGGAAGCCATGCTTGTTGGAGCTCCCATCATTGGCCTTAATGATTCAGGAAGAGCGCGTATACAAGGAGTTTGAGTCACTCGTTGGATATGCGGACATTTTTCAGGTGAGGTTAGTGAGTTTGTCATATTGAAGTTTCGTATCATCGTGTTCTGTTTAGATTAACGTTATGGCTTCTGGAGTTATCCCGCAAATCTCCCTAATCATGGGTCCATGTGCAGGTAGCGCCGTTTATTCGCCAGCAATCACTGACTTCACTTCTATGGTATTTTTAAAAAATTACTTGCAGGGTTGAATCTGAGTCTTGTACTTGATGTATATTTGATCCAAGTTCGGTTGTTGTTTACGTTCTGCTCGAGACACGAGTTGTTTATTTATCACCCGTCCTGATGCTATCAAAGCCGTCACTAACGAGGAAGTAACCAAGGAGGAACTCGGAGGAGCGAAGACACATACTGTTACATCTGGTTAGTCTCACCATTTAGTAAAATGCCTGATTATTTTTGCATTGTGAGGAGTTTTGAAGGAGCTGCTGTTGGTGCTTTCCAGAATGACGTCGACGCTCTGATGAGCGTGCGTGGATTAGTGGACTACCTACCACTTTCGAACAAGGATCCTCCACCCGTCCGTGCATGCGATGACCCATTGTGAGAAAAATGTGTCACTTAGTCTTCTGATGTCATAGTCAGAATATTTAGGGATCGTCTGGTTTCATCGTCGGAGACAATAATTCCACCGGAAAGCACTGAGGCCTACAATATGAAGGACGTAGTAATCGCTTTGGTTGACGAGGGCGATTTTTTTGAGATCTTCCTGGACTATGTTAAGGTTAGCTATTATTGAGCTTCGCTAATGGTTTAATACATCGTTTAACAAGTATTTGTAAAGTTCAGGACATCATTGTCGGATTTGCTCGTATGAATGGTTGTAGCGTTGGTATAGTTGGAAACAATCCGAAATTTGCTGCAGGTATGTTTATTTTTCCTGGAAATAAAGCAACCTAAACTAATTTTTGGTATGTTCAGGATGTCTTATTCGTCAATCAAAGGAGCTTGTTTTTTTTTGCGGTTCTGTGATGCGTTCAATATTCCACTCATTACACTTGTTGACATGCCCGCCTTTCTTCCTGGTCAGAATTCGCTTTCAATGCAGAAGTTCTCTTTTCGGAATAGGTTATTCACTTTGTTAGGCCTTGCGTAAGTTGTTTTTCAGGTACTGCACAAGAGTATGGTGATATCATCCGTCACGGTGCTAAGCTTTTGCACGCGTATGCTAAAGCAGCTGTGCCGAAAATCACTGTCATTACCAGAAAGGTGATTTCTGAGATTGAAACTTGGAGGCTTTCCATTTTTTCACTAAATATTTGCATTTGAGGCCTACGGTGGAGCATACAGATGTCGACGAAGCATGGCCGTGGTGATGTTAGCTGTGCCTGCCCAACGGCTGAGGTTGCTGTTATGAGAGCTAAGGTGTTCGTGGTAATCATCGTCCTGGTTATATTCAACTTTATTTTTTTTACCAGTTTAAGGAGCCGTTTCTATCCTTTTTTCGTGGATCAACTGATTCAACGAAGCGTGAAGAAGGATATAACAACCTCTTCGGAAATCCGTTACCGGCCGCTCTCCTTGGCGAGGTTGTATTGCAGTGTACCCCTCCAAAATACTGCGGAGATACCAACTTTCTGAGCTATTTTCCAACTTTTAGCTCAGGTTTTGTAGATGACATCATTTTGCCAGCCATGACCCGTCGACGCATTTGTGAAGACCTTGACGTTCTAGCGAATTCAATCCAAAAAGCTATTCAATCCATGAAAAAGCCTGGGAAAACCCCTTTTTGAATGGCTGAAGTGAGAGGTTGGTCTGACCATTACCCTATGGCAAATTTCGTTCGTTATTAATATCCTATCTCCTACGTGTACCTTTTACGCAAAGTGCTGTTGGTCAACGTAATTAAAACACTTAAAATATGTCCTTATCTTCCATCATTCTATCGTTTCTGCCCACTATTGTAGTTTAGGATCTTGTGGGGCTCTGTTGTTTTATGGATTCCTTTGATATTCATTGCCGAATTGCTTCCCCTGTACCTCATACTTTCCTAAACCTTCGCTCCAAATAGTGTACTGAGGTACAGACTTTTTAATAATGACACAGAGCTTACCATGGTCTCTAGTTGAAATGGCATTCATGGTTGTGAACTTATCATTTTCTTAACTAATGCATTACCCTATGTTCATGCTATAGTATGCTGCATACTTTGCGTGCGGACGTTTTTGAGCAGTTGAAAGTTCTCTCTAATCTTTTCGGAACTATAAGCTAAAGTTAATAACCTGCTGGTTAACACTGCGTTATTATGGTTGTTTGAAAATGTCTTCGTATTTCAATTGGCAAGCGGGTAGATTACTGTACTTATCTTCACAGGCATTACACATGTCCGCTAGTCGGTAGTGTTCTGTACTTATTTCGATGTTACCTTTATTGGTTGTAATAAAGACTCTTCCTCGACATTTATCGCTGTGATGCCACATCTACAGCACACCAAAGAACTTCGCCACTGTTGTTAGTATCGCCTTTTGAACTGGAGGGATGACATTTTCTACGTCTTCTACTGAGGGTATGTCGATCCTCGAAATTTTGTCCAAAGATGGGAACGTTAACGGTGGAAATGTCGACACCGGTGTTGTTGACATAATGAAAGGAACTGAAATATGAAAACAATGTTAAAGATACTTGACTGATTCATAGGGATTAAATTCACCTTCACTTTGAGGCTGAGCAGGAACTGCAACTAGCTGTGGTTGAAATGGTGTCATAACTGGGTTAAGAGCACTGTTGAAAAGCCCACCAAAAGGTTGAGGCTGAGGTTGAGCCACATGAGAAAAGGGAACGTAATTCTGTTGAGCAAACTGCGTATCAATAGGTGCTTGAACGGTGTTTGATGGTTGATTGGTCAAGTAATATGAAGTTTGGGTGATCTTCTGAAGGTTATGTGGTGAAGTGAATACGGTTTGAGTCTGAGGATAGCCAGGAGCAGCTAAAATCTTTCATATGCTACCAGTTTGATAAAAATCAATGCAGCTATTTTCTTAATTTATACCGGCATTAGGTGGAATTTGAATAGGAGCTGCTGCTACTGATGCTCCATATCCAGACTGAACCGTTCGCATTCGGGTTTGTGTTTTCTGGAAACTGACGCATTTATGTTGCCGCGAACTATAAAAAGAGTTCACAGATAAGTTAATGTAAAAACGAGGTTCCAGCGAGGACTGAGTCGTTTATACTGAACTTTTTTCACGTGGTAGGCCGCATGGTGTCATAATCTCTCTGAGTGACAAGCAAAGAAGCTATTTGCGATAAAGATGTATGTATGCACCACTGCTATCTTGGTCTAGCACCTCCGGAGTCAACCTTTTGGTTGACTCCGGAGGTGCTAGACCAAGATAGCAGTGGAGCATACATACATCTTTATCGCAGTGGTTGAAAGGTTCAGAACGCCTTTTACTAATTGGTGAATGCTGTATAATCACTAAACCAAATACGATTTGGTATATTGAAAGTGATCACAACTAACTTGTGGTTGAGGAGTGGCGTAGATGGTGCCGGATATCCGCTGACTTTTTGGCAAAGGCTTTTGAACTTTAATTCTTCGCTTAACGTTAAGCAATTCACTGGTTATTTACAAAACATACTGCATCAAAAAAGCGAAAAGCCTCTTAGAAAAAAACAGAGAAAGAGTGGAAAATAGTTCACCTCCATTGTAGCTTGCGAATTACCATCGCGACTAAGAACAACTGCATTTTGTGAGATTTGTGACTCTAAACGAGTATTAGAGGATGTGAAGTCAACGTGAGATTTTCATCTGAATATGTGTTATTTACAAGGCCATCAAAATGCAGTTTGTGTTCAGATGATTTTTCAAGAGTCTAAATCCTAGTCTTTCAAATAAGCTGTACTATTTGAAAGAGAAATCAAGAAATCAAAATATTATTGTCGCAGAACAAAGCCGTTATTAATCCGTTTCCTGCAATCACTAGGACTCAAGCTGTGAAGACTTACCTTTTACACTTTCCTCATCAGTGCATCTCATTCGTCGAATCGACACCGCATATACCGTACTTAAGCGTAAAGTATTTATTTGTAAAAAAGAGCATGTGAGAGAAAAAATCAACACTACAGCACGCACTTTGCCTTATGAATTTCCGCCACTTTGATGTCGGCTATATAATCAAAGCCGTCCACATCATCGTCATTCATCACCTCTCCACCGACTACTAATTGCCCCTGAATAGTCTCCACTGGTCTTTGACGATTCTAATCAAGTATTTGCCGCATTCATAAGTCTCTTACGTTGGTCACCATCGCTATTCCTCGATCTTCTGAATTAAGAAGTGGTGCATACCAGCAGCATCGAAGCTAGAAAGTTCTCTTCACACAATGTAATACTTAACGTTAAAGAAGTTGTGAAGTAATGTGAGATTAAAATAGCTTATTCATCAGGAAAAAATTTCTAGCCAATTTTATCTCACAACTTTAGAGTTTAGCTTACTTGCAACCCTGACCCTTTTGGTGCGATGCCACCAACCCATTGCCCTGGAACGCAGCTTTTCATTGAATAATGCTCTTCGCAACTCTAAATATCTAATATTGAAGCACAGCTAAAAAGAGATCTATTTGAACTTTATGAAATGAACGTTTCCTTACTGCAACACGTGGATTCATAAAGGAGTTGCTCAACTTCGCTCGTTGTACTTGATCAGACTGTCGAACATAACCATCCTCCTTTCCATCGATCCTGAAAACGTGAATCATGTTACTCCACAACTACCAAATACTACGAAACTGCAACATCCATTGGATATATGGATGCCACACCTTCGGGAATTGCGGTTACCTCAGCACGATTACCATCTAATTACTATTTTTCTTGTTGTGCTGACTTGTCGATGTTGTGCCGAAACAGTTGTACAAGGAAGTTTCCAGGTCTTCATTATATGCAGTCAGCGACACTTGTGAATCGAAACAAGCCTCACTGCTTTAGGCAGCAATGTTTGGTAGAGGTTCTCTCCTCTCTGATTTTCACATGGAAGTGTGCTTAAAACCCGAGCAGAACCGAAACCGTTTTTAGATTGAGGATTCGGCTTATCGAAGATGAAAACGCTGCTTGACATAATTGTTTGGATCCCAAGAACATTCCATAACTTGATAACGCGGAAGGCATTGAAATAATGAAAAAATACAGTTTTTCTGAAATTATTTTTGACGAAAAAGCTAAGCAAGAAGTATTTGAACATCTAATTCAGTATAAAAAAGGATAACGCTCTTTGCGTTGATCAATCCCTGAGGGATGCGCCATGCTTTTGACTTCATTAAGCATCGTTTGGAGGTGATTGAATGCATATATGGCCTTTACAATGAATGACTCACGGTGGTCTGTTGATGTATCGAGTCAGCGCTGCTATCCTTCCAGACAAGTCTGGTACCAATTTGCCGATCTCGAAGGGGTGAAAGGCTTGGTGGGCCATGGGCACGGGGATCGACTCCACGTGTGTATTGCAAGGCTCCTCCGACTACTGCGCCGCACTCGTCCCTCTGATGCAATATAGTGATAACACAACGACTTTGAGCAGTAACTATTTTCACGGAAATTTTTGATATTTTCGTTAATAAGGTTTGCTTAAGATCACTTTACAAGGGTGAAGATGAATTTCTGGATCGTTGGAAGAAAAGCGGCGTGGGATATAAACCATATTATGCAACAAAGTGAAATTACATTGAGGACATTAAGGACTGCTGGTATTTTGTACAACAGTTTCGAATTTTTGCATTTTTTTCGGTTAAATGTTATATGCATCGAGTTCAGTGCATAATGCTCAAAGTGTTAGCACTATGCAGAAACGTATCCTGTCCATTACCGATAGTGTTCTATTTAGAGTATGTAGAGCAAGCACCTCCCGTTTTACCGCCTAGCTGAGAGGTATTCCTGAGTGTCGGACTGCGATGTTCAGCGAGGGGATTCGTCCCCGGTTCCCCGGCAAGGTCTCCCAAGCTGAGAAGGAGTCCGGCGCTTCCATCAGGAAGCCTAGCTAAGAGTAAACCAATACCAGGATCCACCGCTGCCTTGGTAACACAGTTGCATGGTGGCAAATCTTCCTCTGATCCACAAGTGTTACAACTGCCTGTCGCGGTGACGACCTGGGACAGACTTTGTCCAGACTGTCCTCGGGATTCCGCGGAACCACAATAGCTTAACAAGCAAATCTCCGAAAAATGGTGATTATGCTGGAGCCCGCCCAGTTATTGATGATGGGCCGTCCAAGTATCAAGTAGGACAAGCAACAAATAGTTAAATTTCGCATAGACAAAGAAACTCGTTTAAAAACTGCTGTTTTTTTTTGGGAATTTTGAGGTGTTGAAAGTGCTTTCTTTGAACGACCTTCCTAATGCAACATCTGTGGCAAAAAATTTTCATATCTGTGGGATACAAAAGGACGGACGTAGAACAGTGGTCGGAGGCGCCCTGCAATACACATGGGATCGATCCCCATGTTCAAGACTCACCATGCCTTCCATCTCTTCGGGGTAGGCAAATTGGTGCCAGATTTCTCTGAGAGGGTGTAAGCACTGGCTGAATACATCGGTTAGCTTCCGCGAGTCATTGTATAGGCTACAAATGCGTTCAATCACCTCCAGCGATGCTAGGTGATGTCGAATGATGGCGCACCCCTCAGGGATTGATAGACTTTGAGAGCTTTATCCTTTGTTCTTTTATGATGCAAAAGATGTATAAGTAAACTGTACCTGCGCAATATAGGAAAAAAGTTATGCCAAATTTAGAACAAAATACATTATTGGAAAAATATAACCAATAGTTGGCGACAAATTTCCCAGCTCAATCACGACTATGTTGGTAGATGTGGTACTTCAGTTTGGTGATGGTTTATGAGTATCACATTCATTGTTTCTTGAAGATGAAGAACAAAGAGGCTTGCCTGTAGAACTGCGCATTTTGGATTGCTCGTGTTCCGTTGGCATTCCACCCGAAACATTGTGGTTGAGCACATCCGAGAACTGTTAAACCACTATGGAGAACCTGAGTGGGACATAATGAAAATAAATTCGAACGGCAAATATGAATTGTTCGAGATTCCTAGCTACTAGCTCTGCATTATATTCTATCAAAGCACCTGAAACGTGAACGGAATCGTTGCTTGTCCACAATAGGAAGCGAGCGAAACACGTAGAAAAGAGAACATCAACAAATATTCCACATTTGGTCTCATCTCTGGAAATTTTTTTAAAAGTTGAAGAGAAATGGACAGTTCAAGTCGACGAAACAGCTTTCCAGTGTTAAAAATTCCAATAGATTTTGACGTGGAACTGCTGACAACTGTTTTCAAATAATAGTCGAACGAGAAATATCGCCATTGAACTGAACTCTACGACAATAATGACGTCGTTTTAGGATGGAGAACGACAACACTTAATGAAATCGTAGTGAAAGCGATCATCGTCACTTGGGAGAGTTTGATTGGATTGCTGTTGTCGGGCTGGTGGGTCACATTAATAGCGGGTGACGAGAACCGCGCAAGTTTTCGGATCGGAGATTGAAAAGTGAATCTCGATACCTGACCTCGGAATGGAGGTCACAACAACGACATCAGCATAAGGTGATTTCGTCCTTACTTCCTATCCGTCTTACGTATGTAATTGTCGCCATCTAAGAAACACCTTCATTTTTGCCCGTAACTGAATTAAATACTGAGAAGTACTTTTTGTCACAGATAATCATATGAATAAGAATAAATAAAAAGCTTTCGGCGTTCATATATTCCTGAAGGATGCGTCGTGCATTCGACTTCATTAAGTATCGTTGGAGGTGATTGAATGCATATCTGGCCTTTACAATGACTTGCGGTGGCCAACCGATGTATCGAGCCAGTGCTGCTATTTCCCAGCTAAGTCTGATACTAACCTGCTCAACACGGAGGGATGGGAGGTTTGGCGTCCCATGGGCGTGGGAATCGATTCTACATGTGTGTTGCAGGACGCCTCTGACGATTACGCCACACAAGCCCTTTTTAAACATGTGAATAGGTACATTAATAGATTGACGTGAGCATATTTACAGATGGGAAACAGCGTCATATTTAAAAATTTTGCATTATCTGTCAAAAAGCGACTGCGGATTATCCCTGTTATTCCGAATTCCGCGGATTATTCGGAAGCGATAATCGAATACGCAGGAGATATTTCAGCTATGTATTAAAAGTAAACGCTATGCAAACAAGGCAAACATTGAAGAATAGGTGTATTATTAGTAATAGTAGCAAGCAATAGTAATAGTGCTACAATGCTGAGATATTTGCAAAACTCGGGACCACAAGTGTCTGCGGTGGGGAACGAAGACGGGGAAAGCGAAAAGGGAAACAGACGAAACGGGCGAAACGAAGGACCCACATAGTGTGGTGGTGAATGCGTTACTCTCAGAAAGGATAATAGAGTGTTCGTTCTCCACCGTAGGTAGACCCGTGTGGTCCGGACTTTTGCAAATTCTCAGCATTGTAGTAGTTATATTTCGCAAAATACCCTGCCGTTAGAAAGAATACGCAGTAAATAAAAAGGTTAAAATAGTAGTAGTGATCAAGAACAGCAACGGCAACAACAGCAACATTAACAAAGACTGGAATGGAGCTAGGTCAAAAAGGAGGAGAAAACGAACTTCCTGACAAAAGTTATTAGTGTTATTATTTTGATATGCCTACCATGGACAGCGTCCTACAATTAAAACACTGCTGATGTAATTCTTGGTGGAGGTTCATTCTTTTCACTTCTAGTGCGATGAGTTCCTCCAAATGGTTTACCGCTTCATCGTGGCTTGCAGGTGTTCCGGGTGTCAGGCTATGTTGTACAGCAAGGAGATTTGTTCTCCCAGCAGGGTCTTCCAAGATAAGAACGAGTTCGACATTTATACCAAGGAAGCTCAACTAAGAGTACGAATACCAGCATTCACCTCCGTCCTGATATTAAGCTAGACGCATGTTGGCAAATCTCCCTTTGATCCACAAGGGCGACGTCCACCTGTGTTGGTAACGATCTAGGGCGGCAGACTTTGGCCAGGCTGACCTTGGGACTCCAGGGAAATACAATGGCTAAAGCAGCAAAAGTGCAAAAAAAATGGATATTATGCTGGGGTCCGCGCCACCAGTGGGAACTGGCCAACCGTTCACCAAAGTAAGAAAGTACGATAAGTTCATGTTTCTTGCTGCTATTTTTGATACTGTTTTCTTAAAACATATATGTCGTTTAAAACAGCTAGCTAGAACAAAGCGGAACAACAGTTAGTTTGCTATGATCGGCTGTCTGCTTTTTTCTTGTTTTCTTGCTGCACGTTCATCACCTTCACTTCATGCGCGCTATTATGGACAGATTCTTTGTCGGATTTAAGCAATTGATTATGTTTTAATTAATAACGTTCAAAAGTTTTCCGTGTGATTGGGATTTTTTTCACCATCAGAGCTCTGATGGAACAGTAGTTAATAAAACGTATGCTGCAGATAATATGTTCTCCAGGAATGCTTTAAAGCCTTGTAAATTTGTTCAAAATAGGTTTCCGCCTCGCAGTGAATCCTGAACAACAAAGAGCTGCAATCAGTTTTCAACCAAATCTACGTCCTCGGCTTCAAAGTCGACGTCGTTGTCCCATATCCAGCTCCTCACCTGTTCTAAATTTCGCCGATAAATCCTGCTCAAAGTGCAACTCACTCCCTCAGTAGAATCCATTTTATAGAGGATTCCGTTTATGCTATTATTGTTAATGCTTGTAAAAATCTGAAGCAATGAGGATACTTACCCTACGAGTAGAACAGAATGAAAGGCTCTCATTTGAAAAGTCGACAGTATCGGATGCAGACGCTGTGACTCGTGCTCTAAAAAATGTCCACTGGTTTATATTATACTATTGAACGGCTTAGCCCTGTTTGATGCTGTGTATGCTAGTTATATTACTGAGGGCATCGTAATGCGGTTGGTGCACAAAATGCCCCAACATCGGAACAGTGCTTTTGCAGCTCTTCGTGTTTATAATTACGTTTTCTGTAAGCAAACACCTATCTACGCTAAAGAGTCTAGGTGAGATGATTCAACTTCTACATACCCGCGTTTCTCGAACTAACAATGAGTTTAACTTTTTATTAACTGTTTGTTAATTTTTCACGACAGAGTATTTTTTTATAGGAAATATAACCACTACGATGCTGAGATATTTGCAAAACGCAGAACCCCTATACAGCTTCGAATTTGTGACAACTTTTCCCGTAGGCTCACGAGTTACCCATTCCACCAGCGACGCCGTTGCTTTACCGTACCGTTTCCCAGCCACTTGTTTACCCTAATAGTGCTTTTGGCAATCATCCGTCAACACGAATCATTAACGAAACACAAGCTGGTATAAATCCAGTTAATTTCTAAAGGCGTTATTAGTAATTTGTAAAAAATAATAAGCAACAATGACTCAATTAGGGCGCGCGTGGCGCAGTGGTCAGAGGCGCTCTGCAACACACACGTGGGATCGGTTCCCGTGCCCACGGCCCACCAAGTCTTCCATCCTTTGAGGTTCAGCAAATTGGTGCCAGTCTTGTCTGAGAGGATAACAACACTGGCTCGTTACATCGAAGGAACACTGCGAGTCATTGTAAAGACCAGATATGCATTCAGTGACCTCCAACGTTGCTTGATGAAGTGGAATGTATGGTGCTTTTTTCAGGGATTGGTCAAAGCCGAAAGCTTTACTGTTTTGTCATTTTAATGACTCAGTCAATTTCCCAGTCAATAATGATTGATTGTTTGACGATTAGAATAAAAAACTGGTTGCGAGAAAGGAAAAGCAAGGACCTCTGTGGTGCACTGGGCAACACATGAGCTGCCGTGAAGGATAATCTCAAGTTCGAAGCTGACCTGAGGTCCAAGATTTGCAAATATTTCAACATCATTGTGGTTGAATTTGACATGCATGGCTCTCAACTGAACTGGTGTGGTATGGCTGAAGATTCTAACAGAATTTACTGCGAAATATAATAGAGTTTTAACAATTCAAAACTTCCACTCGTAGTCCTACTCGTAACAACACGGCTTTTCGACCAACAACACCAGTAGAAACTACAAAACTAACAACAAACAGTGGCAACGAAGACCCATACCAACCTCACCTCTTACCGGCGCGAAATGATCAACTTATGAGAACATATAAATAAACGGTAGACTTTGTTCTCGAAAATGTTGATAGTCGCTCTTAGAAATCTGCTCCAGTCTTCGGAGTTTAATCGTACTAATGATTTCTTGCCTGGGCAGCACGTCACCGTTCATTTCTGTTGGCAATGACTCGTGGTGAGTAATTCAGATGTTCCCAACCGTTCCTATATAGAACGGATGTGAGATTATGCATAGCCGGCGAAATAGTGCACCGAAATTTGGAAAAGAAAGCTGTTGAGAAGATATACTCTGTTTATGAAAATGAAACTGGAAAACTTTTTGCGACTGTCGAAGAGAGTGAAATAGATGTCGCAAATAGTTTTCTCATTGCCGTTTTAAATACAGCTGCACTTTTGCCCCGGAGGACGGTCACATCGGCTTTCGTGAAATGTTTTAGGACTTCATGCACCTTATCCCGACGTCTACATGGACAATATAGCCGATTTCACACATTAAAAACTCTATTTTACCTTTTATTTGGATGATTTCGTGAGTTTAGGTAGAGCTTGATGCTTGACTGGATCTTATGCAACTCTTTGCCAGCGTTCCTGCTCAGTGGCTCTCAGAGACAAACAAGAAACCTCCATATACTTTGCTAGCCAAATTCTACTGCAAAAATATTGAGCAGCATTCTGGTGCTGTCGATAGTGAACCATTATGTTTTTGTAGTCGGTTACTCAAAGTTTATGCTTTTTCTTACTTTCGATGAAGGGCTTCGTCGAAAAATAAAAGGCGTTCTGAATTTCTGTAAAAGATGGGAAAATATCCATATTAATAGACAACTTCTTGAGTGACTATCAACGAAGGATTTGTTTAAATGAGGTGACGAGATTTTAATTTATATGCGCTTTTGAATTATAGAAAAGGAGAGGTTAACATCACATCATTTCATTAACACTTAATCCTGGACTGTTCATGTTGGTTGAAGGCGAACATAAAATCATAATGCTTTATTTTTTTTTTATTTTTTGCCTATTGCAATTTTTACGGCAGGGTATTGCGCAAAATACAACCACAACGATGCTGAGATATTTGCAAAACTCTTGACCGCAGGTATCTGCGGTGGGAAACGAACGCGTCATTTCCCTTTCCGGGGCTAAAGCGTTCACCACCACACCATGCAGGTTCTTTGTTTGGCCTGTCTCTTAGCTCCTTCTAGGAGCTTTACGAAATCATAAAGTAATGCAGAAACGTTATTTCGAATGACTTTTTATTGTTAGTCGTTTTATTACGATTTTCGTGAACGTAAAACTGCGATTTGTGGTACCTTCCGAGTTTTAGCCGGGCTGTAGAGAAAATTATCAATTTCTTTCCGAAAGATAGAATAAAAAAAGACTTTTTGATTTTATCTTGCAAAAAATAATGTAGTAGAAGATGTTTTGGAGTTTGCGCAATCTACAGTAGCGGACTAATCACTTCGCTCGTGAGCTAATAGCTGATTTACAACTTTAGCCTCTTTGCAAATGTTTCAAAAATAGTTCTTTATTCGAACGACATGTTACTTGCAAGGCTAATATTATGCACTTCTGCTCCGTTAAACTGAATTCTGATATAAATTGTATTTTCAGGAAATTTTAATGTCTATAATTCCATGTATCAAAGCAGAAACCTCAACATATCTACTTCTACAAATTCAAACTTTGACGTACGCAGAGCAAGTGGCTCGAAACTGTGACTAGATATGGAGTTTAAAATGTGTTCACTAACTCATGGTGTAATTTAACTTGAGATTGTTCGTCATGGTGAATTCGACCTTAAATTTGAGAGAGGTCGAGAGCCTCCTTCCTATAGACGTCGACGAAGTGAAGAGTTTGTTGGAAGAAAATACACGCACAACTATTCGAGTACTTGTAGAAGGCTGTGCAACTAACACAACTCTTCCGAGGGATTTAAAAGAAATGGAAAGTCAAGAACGCTCGAAAAATAAGTTTCGAGCGATTTATACGAAAATTGGAGAAATGGTTATTTTGAGAGATCGTCGGTGCCTTTTCGACCGGTTTCCCGACCATTTTGCACCCCAAACGATGACTGGGTTCCACAACGACAGAAAGCGATGATCAGCTCAGTGGTTGGACCGCAACTAAGCTCTGCAGCGGTTAGCAAAGCCGAAATTGCACCAAAATGTTATGTTGAAAGTATGCTGGTCTACGAATGGTTTGGTGATCTTCATGAGTCTAAGTGAAAGACCACGGTGGAAAAGGACGTCCAGCAAATAGACGAAATGAGCCAGAAAAATCAACGGCCGTGGTCTAAATTGGTCAGAAGAAAAGCACTTTTCCTTCTCCATAATACCGCATGGCTATGCGTCCGCAATACCGACTCTGCAGAAGTTGAATGTGCTGATTACGAAACTTTGCAATATCTGTAAAACTATCCAGATCGCTCAGCTACCGACTACTTCTGCTTCAGGAATTTTGACAACTTTCTTCAAGAGAAATGCCCCAAAAACAAGCCTAAGGCCGACGTTTTTTTCAAGGACAACATCGCCTCCTGAATCCCAGAATCTGAAAAGACAGGCTGAATTTGGACAGCATTTTCAGGAGAATCTAGTATTGCAGCACTCGCCCATTGAAGTGGTATCGGTTTTGTAATTACGACTCACATCAAGAAATTTTGTTCGTATTTTTTGAGCAAACGCGAGGTGTTATTGCTCTTTGTTCACGATTAAGCTGACGTTTCGGCGAATTTCGCCTTCTTCAGAGCCTGGAAAGGTCAAGTTGATAGCAACTCACTCGGCCAGACGCCTCCATAACCAAACAAAGAGACTCTAAACCAAGATTTCAATCACTTTGAGCA